>FIZR01016925.1:44863-75514 GCA_900060175.1 Ferrisia virgata
TAGAACAAGTAGGAGGAGAGTTATGCGAGGAACAAACTCAAAAAATAAGAAAAACTGACCAAAAAACTAAATTTTCGGGTCTGTAAAAGGGGAGCGAATTCTATTGCCTCTTTTAAGTCTATATGGCAAATTTCAACTTCTTAGCTCAATTTGGAGGGGTGATGAAGGAGAACCAGCCCCATTTCAACGTCAGTAAGGGGAAAACCCCTCTTATTTCCCCTCCTAATTGATCTAACAGGCTGATTTTTGGATATGTTATGCAACGTTGGATCTCCCATCGATTGGTTCAAAGAGAAACAATTTTTGTGATGTTTGGCCCTCAGCACCCCCTCCCCCAAATTTGGACCTAGCTAAATTTTGACCTGAGGTCATCCCCACTCCAGAAGATCAAATGGACCGCCAATCGAAACCCATTTCTCAGATTTGATCGATTTTGGTCTGTATTGAGCAAAACAAATCAGTTTTTAGTTTCGGCGAAAAAAATTAAAAAAAAAAATATCTGACATGGCCAAAAATGGTCGTAATGGTTTTCTGAGGTCCCAAAACGGATTTTGTTGATCCCCCCTCCCCCCTCCACCCGTCATAGGTTGATAAACCGTGATAGTCTGATTTTCATTGACAATGCGACATAGAAAATCAGGCTTAAAAATGTAGTAAATTTTTTTTTAATTTTTAAATTTTTTGTGGATAACTTCAAAAAAAGTTATTATGAGCTAATTTTTTAAATGAGTAACCCCTGAAGTACACCCCACTCTCAATGGCCGGAGCAGAACCCCTGAGGGTTGCTTGGTAATGTAAGAAGTAATATATTGAGTGTTGAAAAATGGAAAATCACGGACTTTAATAAAAAAAATTGATGAGTTTCAAAATTTCACATTTTTTTCTCCATCGAGAAGCAACCTTTACAGTGTCTGCTCAGGAAAATTGAGGGGAGGGCGGCTGTACTGCTATTAATTCTAAACATTTTTAGTATGTGGCTTATAATAAATTTTTCTGAAGCGAGAGTTTTTATCATTATCAAATTTTTTTCTATGAATTTTCAAACTGAGCGACAGGTTTGGGTTAAAATGTAATATTGAAAATAACATATCTGGGCCCCTTCGATTTTCATTATACATGTAAGTCTCATGACTTGATCCATAATTGGTATAAGGGTCGTAAGGTCCATGCGGTACATCCGTTATGATAATGATGTCGTTTTAATTCCGGTGACGGTTGCTTCTGTCTGATTTCATTATGAACATTTTCTGTTCTTTTATTCATATTTGTACTATTTCTACCTATTACGTGCTTTGTGATGTTGGATAATTCGCACCCATGTGTATTAATTACTAATTACTTTTGTTTTTTGTATTTGCAGGAAGGTGCTCCGGTCCTTACGGACGATGTCAGTTTACAGGTGTTTATGGAACATTTGAAAAAATTAGCAGTTTCTTCGACTACATAAAAGCATTGAGATTTTGTTATTACGTGTTTTATTTATTTATAAAAACAAAAAAAAATTATATTATTGTACCACGTTATCAACAAACGTTTTTTAAATATATAATTGTATTAAATATTACATAAAATGACGCTAAATATCATGGACAGTCGCTTGAGAAACTATGGCTGCTGCGATTGAAATTTCAACAGATACATTACTCATAATTATGATTTTATTTGTAACATAAATGTACGAATTATTTCAACCGTAGAATTGGTTGTTAAAAATTTATCTAAATCTTTGGTAAATGTACATAGAGAAAAAAAAAGGGTTCGGGGGAATGCTTCATTTTAAGGTAACATCAACGACGATAAATACGAATTTTAATTTAAAAACCGTATGGACATCTTTTGTTCAACATCAGTCCTTTCCAAAGCTTTGCAGAATTCATCCAGTGAGATCATTTGATCACCATTTTGATCGGCTTCGAGTATCGTACGTTCGGCAATCGATGTTAATTGTTCTTCGCTGCAATAACGAAGTAACGCCAATGTTTACAAGTGATGAATAGAAATTATTAGAAAGTCGGTACTATACTGACCTTATGTTGGCACCGACCATCATATGCAATATGGCAAGAAGTTCATCGCGCGATATTTTACCATCACCGTCTAAATCGTACATTTTGAACGCGACTGCGAATCAGAATATAAAATTAGCACACGTAACACGTATCACTGTGTTTCAACGAAGACCAAATTCTACCAACATTGTAATTTCTGTTCTCGCGAATTCAATCTGTTGTCTTTGCTTTTCTTTATTGGCCTAAATCTGGCTAATACTTGCATAAATTGTCTGAAGTTTACCCGGTCGCTGGAAGCAGAGTCTTCGAAGAACGCATTAACGATTCTGTCTCCGAGAGGATTTATAGCTAGTTCTGGAATACGTAGAAAATCTTCCCTACTCAACGTACCGCAATCTCCACGATCTAAACTTGTAAATCTACTGTATAAACGTTCTATTTGGTTTGGTGTAACTGTAAAATAAGTTATGTGATAAAAAGGTAGATGTTACGTGAGTGGAAAATGTGCAGAAAAACACTTACATCCAGTTTCTTCTTGAATTTGAGCGATTTCCTCATCTCGAAGTAAAAGCGACGATCTGTTACCCATTTTGAAAACAACACCAACGAAAAGCAACGTAGCAACTAATGATCACTCTATTGTTCGATGATAATCGCCAGTATAATCGGTCCAAAGGGTAAAATTCATGAATGTCAAAAGTATTATGTAGCTTTCAAATCACCACATAAGTGAGCAAATTACCAGCTGAGGAAACTCGTGCAGAAGCTAAGAAAAGGTAATTCACATAAATTGGTTAGTTTTTACACGAAATAAATAAATTAATTCGTAAAATAAACGCAGAAAATTAATTAAATTTGAAAAAAATTGCGTTATCAATGTCCAAATTTTCAGAATGATAAGGAAATTTCATAAATTGAACGAAAAAATCATTTTCTGAACGAATTTGCGCTTGTATAAAAATACGTTGTAATTTTTAGTTACAAGGTCGCTCGCAAAGAGCGCTAATCTCCCCGTCCTTGACCTTGATTTTTTTTGAACTGTGACATTATAAAGTCAACAAAATTTATTTGTTGACGAATTTAATTTTTTTTTTAAATAAAATTTTAGTTAATATCATCTTTTTAAAAATTACTTTTTTATTACATTAAATCGTTCATAATTCGTGCCATTAATGCTCAAATTACGAAAAAATACGCACAACAGACCAACGGCGAATTCATCGCGTTAATTTTGCGATATTTTTCGCTGTAGAATTCGAATGTTCAAAGTGCATCTCCCAGTACTCGACCACTTACTGCCCAATGCACTTGATAATCTCCCAAGCAGTGATTAAATCTAGAGAAAGTTGTTTGCGCAAGTAATTATCTTGTACGAGTGAAATTGCGCGCTTATTGTTTTTTAACGGTTTTAGCCGTTGTTAAATATTAAAGTTGCCTCGAGGACAAGTTGGCACGCTACGATGTTTGTAAACACGACTGACTTTCCCTTTAAAGTGTACTCTGAAGATCGTGGTTAAACAGACGTCGGTGTCGGTGTTCGTTCACGATGCTCGCGTGGATTTGGCAAAACTTGTTGTATTTAAATTTGGTAAAATGTTTGTTCGTCTTAATGGCATTCAGTATGCTCTGTATGAGCTTAATGGTGAATTTCTGCGAACATTATCTACCCGTCGTTATCGTGCAAACATTTCGCTACGGAAAATTCTCATATACCGGTAAAAAATCATTTATTAATTACTTCGAGGTACCGAAATGCTGGTTCAGACATTTTTACGTGATAGCCACTTTGTACTCGTTGGCAATAATTTACGTCGCCTCCAACGTATACGTTTTCAATTCACCGGCACCGGAGATTATTCAAATATTGTTGGATTTCGCCGGATCACCGAGCAGAATCGTCACCATCAACTTGACCACCGCTTGCGTTGCTTTATCGTTGTTATGTATTCAAATCTGGAGACGTTTGTACGAAACGTTTCACGTAAGCGTGTTTTCCGATTGTAAAATCAATATGGTTCATTATTTCGTTGGAATTGCTCATTATCTCGGAGCTTTAACCGCTATCATAATGGAAGCGCCGGGATTCGCGTCGCCGTCATTCAAACATCGGGTATCGTTCGCGATGGAAGATATTACCACGAATTTAGTCGTCGGAAGTGTCATATTTTGCTGGGCATGGTATCATCAATTCAAGACTGCTGTTATTTTAGCTAATTTACGTAAAGATTCGTCCGGTTCTGTCGTCTCGTACGATCACAAATTACCGGTCGGTGGACTATTTCATAGATTATCAGCGCCTCATATGTTTTGCGAGATGCTAATGTATTTAGCGTTGAACATTATATTGTGGGGTCATTCAACCTGGCCGTATGTGTTCTTATGGGTGTTTTGTAACCAATGCGAAACTGCCTTGTTGAGCCATTGGTGGTATAAATCAAAATTCAAAGCTTATCCCAAAAAAAGAAAAGCTTTTTTACCATTTATTTTATAAATTCGTTCGTCGTGCGTTCGAGTGCACTTTAATTATAAGGGTTCCTGTTAGAACTTTCACTTGGGGAGTGATTTCTAATAAATCTGGTCATATTAAATCAAAATATATGTTCTTTTTTTTTTTTACACGTTTCACATGTTACGGTATTTTGTAATGTTATTTATAAAGTAAATTAATTTTCGTTGTATTTAATGCATTTTATTTTATTTTTTTTCCTTTATTTCTATAGCGTACGAAAGTAATATCCATGTCATTGTGATTGTAACGCTTAATGGAAGAGTGAATTCTTGGCGACGTTTACATAATCGTATAACCTTGTACTTGATTCGAATCTTAAATTCTGGACAGTTTTTATTATGGTCATACTTCGTTGTTTTGTCAAGAAGGACAACGCTTATTAAAATTCTTCACCAGCTCATCGATGCGATAATTATTGTTATTTAAATAATGGTGTATTACAAAATCAGTTTCAAGATACGACGATGCACGATACTGGAATTATTAGTATATACACGTGAATTATCGATCAAATATTACGACTGTTTTGTTGAAATTCGTATGAGTACGTGGTTTCTAATCTTTCTTCGACGAATTGTCTATCGTGGTAATCTTCGAAACCGTTATTAACTCGTGGTTTATCACGTTTTGGGTTGGTGAAGGTGATATCTAAAGAGTTTTTTTTTTTTTTTTTTACGACGAATCTCTCTATTCGATTATAATTTGATTGAGCTCGAATCACGCATATGGAAAATTTACTGTAAATGATACAATCGTACCATCACTTGAAATTGACGAATTATTTGAAAAATTAATCACATCGAAGGAGCGAAAATACTACAGAACGTTTTGTATTCGATTGAAATAATTTTTACAATTAATTCTTTATTATACGTTTTTTAAATGAAAACTATGAATTTCTCATAAATGATTCAATATCAGGAGTTCAAAAGTGTCATACACGTAAAAACGCGACCAACTTATCGATCAAACGTTAGAATTCACCTTGATAAAAGACTATTAAAATCGACCAAACTTCATCAAGTTCATTTTTCTATGCGATGAAATACTACATCAAGCGTAAGTATCTATCCAAAACTAAAATCTTTTTAAAAAAGCGACAATTTTCGTTCGTCGATGACCGTAAATAACAAATTATCGATTAATGACATCGAATTACCACAACTAGAAGTTCAACGTACCAAAATTCAGTAATTTTCGCAAAAACATCTCATTTTTTGCGGAATTTATATTTTACGCCTTCAATCTAATAGAGGGTATGCAATCTATTCGACACGATATTTTGAAGATGAACAAAGTCGTTTTTCTCGACAAGTAAGCATTTTTTACCTGAATTTTTTTTCATATTTGTGCTCAGCGATCTCGAAAACCCCACATCTAGAATTTCAACCAAATTCATTGATAAAAAAAATAAATTCTTGACCAAAGACGATATGCAAATTAAGTGAGTCATATCTAATTGTTTTTTTTTATCAATGAATTTAGTTGAAATTTTGGTACTGGGGGTTTTTGAGGTCGCTGAATACAAATATGAAAAAAAATTCAGGTAAAAAGTATTCAGTTTTGGAGAAAAACGACCTTCCTTCATTATAAAAACCTCGTGTCGAATAGATTGCATATCTGATGTAAGAGTGAAGGCGCAAAATTAATAATATTTCGAAACGAGGTGTATTCTTTCAGAAATTATTGAATTTTGACCCGTTCAACGTCGATTCTTACTAAATCGAGGTCGCTGGACACGAATTTGAGGTCCATTTCGATCATTTACTCCTGGTTTTGGAGAAAATTGTATTTTAGCGAAATTTTACCACGAAAAATGCTCGTATTTCTGCAACTAAGCTCTGGTGCCCAAAATAAACATCGGATTCGAAATCAGCGACCTCGAATTAGTCGAAAAGCACTCTTATCGCGATTTCTCAAAAATCGTCAAAAACCATGAACTAACCCCTTACCATTTTTTTGGAGAAAAAAATTTTTTGTCCGATTTTCACGCGAAAGGTCTCTAAAAGGGCGTATTCAGATACGGGAAATTCATATCCGCGATTATTTTTCTCGTAGGTGGCGTATTTTTCGAGATAATCTCCTTTTTATGGTCAAAAATGCGTTTTCAAAAAACAGCAATATCTCAACAATTGTGTCTGGGAGAGCGAAACTGATTACAGATTCAGACTCACGAGGTCCGAAAACCCCATCCTAGGTACCTTAAACGTCAATTTTCGACGATTTTTTTCCATCAATTTTCGAGTTGAGGACATTTTTTGACCAAAATTTTTTTATTGCCTGAAAGGGCTGAAATTCTGTCCGGGAGTAGATTCAGGGTCGTGGAACACGAATATGAAAAAAAAGTGTAATAAAAAATGCGTTTGTGGCGAGAAAAAAACCACAATTGATGACTTTTGAAATATTGTGTCAAATAGGTTGCATATCCGATATAAGATTGAAGGCGCAAAATTAATAATATTTCGAAACGAGGTGTATTCTTTTAGAAATTATTGAATTTTGACCCGTTCAACGTCGATTCTTACTAAATCGAGGTCGCTGAACACGAATTTGAAGTCCAATTCGATCATTGACTCCTGGTTTTGCAGAAAATTGCAATTTAGCGAAATTTTACTACGAAAAACGCTCGTATTTCTGCAACTAAGCTCTGGCGCCCAAAATAAACATCGGATTCGAAATCAGCGACCTCGAATTAGTCGAAAAGCACTCTTATCGCGATTTCTCAAAAATCGTCAAAAATCATGAACTAACCCCTTGCCATTTTTTTGGAGAAAAAAAATTTTTGACCGATTTTCACGCGAAAGGTCTCTAAATGGGCGTATTCAGATACGGGAAATTCATATCTGCGATTATTTTTCTCGTAGGTGGCGTATTTTTCGAAATAATCTCCTTTTTATGGTCAAAAATGCGTTTTCAAAAAACAGCAATATCTCGACAATTGTGTCTGGGAGGGCAAAACTGATTACAGATTCAGATTCACGAGGTCCGAAAACCCCATCCCAGATACCTTAAACGTCAATTTTCGACGATTTTTTTCCATCAATTTTCGAGTTGTGAGGGCATTTTTTGACCAAAATTGTTTTATTGTCCAAAAGGGCTGTAATTTTGTCCGAGGGGAGATTCGAGGTCGTTGAAAACGAGTGTGAAAAAAATCTAATTAAAAAATGTACATGATACGAGCAATTTATGATTTCGCATTTTTAAATTTTCATGCCAAAATCCTTATTTTTTTAAGGCATCTTCTGTACAGAAATCGAGTAATTTTCTTCCTAAAAATGTCAACAACGAACACTCAATATTGTTTGATTTTGTAACGAGGTTCATTGAAAAAAAGGATTCCTGAAGTCCGAAAACGTAACTGAGAACATCTAATTCGACCCAACATCAGTATCAATCCTATTCAAAAATGTTTTTCCAACGCGTGTAATTTACATTTCTCATTTTGACAAACCTAATACAAAAAAAAAACAACAAAATCAAATCAAATAAAGCAAACCTATCTAATAAAATTAATTTATTGTATTTACGGTTAAAATCCAGATCTATACAATGTTATGGAAAAGTTAAAATCGAGTATATAAGAATTTAAGTAGAACTTCAGTTGTGTAATGGGAAAATTAAAAAAATGAGAATAAATAAAAAACCAAATAAATAAAACAATAGTAATTTAAATACTAAACATACTGTGCATGATAAATATTCTTAAAAATATTGATTATCCTTCGCATAATACCTTTTTAATTGTCATGATTTCTAAAGCTTGGTGGCGTACTTTAAAATTTCTTTCCACTACGCGGAGTATATAAAAATTTACGAGATGTCTTTCTCATCAGACTCTCAGTCGAGGGAGTATTACGTAACGTACTTGGAGTTTTAGGCGCCACAGGCGATTCTTTGATGAAATTTCTCCAATATTCGGCGGGCAACATGAGCAATTCTTCCATTACTCTAATACTGATTTGATTCTGAGTAAACGCAAGTTCCGGTTTTTCGCAATCCGTATCCGGCCGTCCAACAATTGTAGGAGCAAAAACGTTGGCCAAATTCGTAACAGGCATTTTACATTCAACACAACTGGCTACTCTTTGTAAGTGTAAAATTAGAAATGCTAATGTATCCCTGTTAGCTTGTGGAAGAGTAGAAAGAGCTTGATATAATTTGTTAACTTTATTCGTTTCATCAGGGATGGAAACAGCTTCGGCAAAAGTATCCCATTTTGATTTCGGAATTAATTTGTCGTCCAGATGATTGAAGAAATCTTTTAGACAACAGCACACCGCATTGATATCTTCATCGGTTAAACTTGGAGCTCCTTTGCCTTTGGCGAATTTCTCTCGGATAATTTGCACGTGTTTAGCGATACCCGGTATTCTGAAATTAATTCGAAAAAATTACACATTCGAACTAAACGGCATGTTGTAAAATAAGTGAAAAATACCTGTAAATTCCCACTTCGCTTAAACCACGTCGTTCTACTTCATTGATGCAATGAATAACGATGGCTGGTACCATAGGAGGTACAGCGGGAGCACAATCAGCGATTGTTCTAACAGCTCCTGATCGGATTGGCGTACCCATCGGTACACAAGGTAGTGGTACTTTGTCGCGGCATTCCAGATGCGCAAAAGCATTACAATCGTTACATTTCAAAAAAGATTTAAATCGCCGAATGGATTTTTCGCAGCCTAAACAGCTTTCGGCGCTTATGTAGTAGCTAACGCTGACGAAATTATGAGCTCTAGAATTTAATCTTTCGAGCAGCGGAGTGCGAAGATTTTCTTTGAATTCTTCTCTTGGATCGGATTCCAATGATTCAAGAGATTCCGCGCGAGGAGCAGTAGGCGTGATGGGAAACACTGCGGATTTCTTCTTTCTAACGGTGACCGGTTCTTCGTCCAAATACGAAGGCCGATGTTTTCGATTGATACGAGGATGAGTATCATCGAGATCGTCTTCCGATCGCGAAATACTAACTTCCGAAACAGAAGACGAATCGAATTCGGTGATCGTATTCAAACGATCGTAAGGCGTACGATAGCCGTTTAAAGAATTCTGGATCGATCTACTAATCGACGTGATTTTTTCTCTCGTATCATCAGGTATTTTGTGACGTTGATCGTTTAGCAATAAACGACGTAATTCTTCCAACGTATTAGCCAAGGAATCGCGTTCGCTTTCGACCTGTTTACGTTGTGTTCGCTCGGAATCTAACCATTTGCGAGCTGCTGTTAGCTTAGAATTCAATGTTGTGATGTCTTTGTTCGCAGCATCCAAGCATGTTTTTGACCGTTTACATTCATTAGTTGTTTCGATGTTTTTCAACCGTAAGGATTCTTGATGTTTTGTATAGCTAAAAATTGAAAAACGATAAGTTTTTGCACTAATTCATATCAAGCAATGGTAAACTCACTTCAGAAATTCTTTGATTAAATTGTTTTCTAATAATACTTCGTAACATCGAATCAAATCATCGTATTCATATACTAAACTGACTCCTTTTTCTGTCATGGTAGGGATCTGCGAAAATAAAACACCATACTTGTGAAATTTTTTTTTAATATAATAATGGGAGTAACGATTGTTTATACATACTTGATAACACTGAATTGAGAGAAAAGGATAGTTTTGTGAAGGAGGAATTAAACTGATTATTAAGCCAGAATACGTGAATTATAGATACGAAAAACGGAAAATTAAGTAGTGTTATCGATTGTAATCATAATAAAAGTCATGAGTATATTAATTGAATATTTATGCTTACCTTTATTTGTTCGTTAAATCAAGATGTGGTGAAATATCACGCATATAAATAAGTTTCTGTATAAATAACACTTAATGACATAATTTGTTCGCAAAATTAAATATAAATAATTTTAAAATAACTAATAAACTGAAAATATTTAACAGATGATTCAGAGATCTGAATTGGAACTTCCAGCGAAAAATTTCAAATCCAACGGAAAATTTAAACACACAAACAAACCGGATGCGGAGGCCGAGACCCGAAAGCCTAGATGTAACTTGTAATAAAGTTTAATTTTATTCTGATAGATGTCGCGTTGTAACATTTTGTTCATTTACCTATATTTGAAGAGATAGGTAATATTTTTTCATATTATTTTTTCAAGAAATAAATATCAATTGATGAAAATCTGAAAAATTGAAATTATTACTCAAAAAATCATAATCTAAATTGAGCAGTACTGCAGGTCAAGCAACCAGAAGGTCAAAAATATGAAAAATATAATTATAAATGAAAGAATTAAAGTAGTAAATAGAATAAATGAACGAACTTTCTAAAATAAGGATTCAGTCAAATTTTAAAGTGGAAAACTCTTTCGTAATTTTTCACTATTCAACATTAAAGATTGAAATTTTTAGCGTTTATGCATACATCGTTTATAATTCAGCAGGCAACAGAAAAGAATGATTAAAACTTTAAAGGTAGGATTCTGGAATATAATTATTTTGAGAACTTGTCAGCAGATATCAATTATCTAACAGTAAATACATCAAGAATTGGTTTAAAATTACGAAAGTAACGCGATCAACAGGAAAACAAAAAATTAAATTGAAAATCGCGGTCACTATAAAAAAAATAATCATATTAAAATGATATTCTTATTAAGGCGAAGGATGCTTAACATTTTGAAAGGAATCAACGAAGAAATCATCTAGAATAAATACAAAATAGGAAAAACTAATCCGTTTGTTCTTTCAAAATATATTTCATTCGCGGTCAGAACGATTTCACATCATGATTGTTAAAAACTAAAATATCAGTATTTCGATTTATATTTACGTTAAATACTGAGGTATTTTCTTATTCATTGAAATCTTTATCTGCAATATGCATAATAAAATCTAAACCTGTAACCCGTGAACGCTTCGCTCATGTCGTAATCTGCTTTTATTGTATTTGAAACTCCGACCACAAATGGAACATGTTAATCGTTTTATCGACCGGTGTTCGAACAACCGAGGTATCTTCAAGTTCGGTCTGTTGGAAAGTAACTTATCGCAAACAGAATAGGAAGTTAACTTTTTAGGAACGATTGGCTTAAATTGAATTTGTGAACCGGTTCTAGACTTGTATTTTCTCAAATTATAATTAGTGCGCTTGAATGGTTTCTCTTCAAAATGTACACCTTTTACGTGTCGTTTTAGAAACGTTGTTTTCGAAAAAAATCTATCACTAATATTGCAACGTACATCTATAACAGATACATTCAACCAAAGGAAAAACACACAATTTTAAAAATCACGAATTTGATTAAAACCCATAAACAGAGATTATTCTAATAAAATTGATCACTAACCAAAACAGCCTTTCTCATTCAAAACATCGTCTTGCATCAGAGGGTCTTGATTTTCAGTTGCATCTGGCAATAACGCTGTTCCGTCGTTTTCCTCCTTACATGAATGATAATCGAAGAAATGAGGATCTGATGACTTTAGCCATTCATTGACCGATGATGCGATAGCGATCGTTTCATCATTTTCCGCACACGACGTCTGATTATTGCACACAGTAAAATGCGATATCTGCTGATCACTTTCGGAATTGTTATACATTTCGATGTTTTCAATTTCATTGTTCATTAATGAAACGCTTATTTCTGAAATAGAAAACGAATCTGATTCGTTCTCTGACTTTATATAGTCTGAAATGCAGGTATCCTTCGCAGATTTCTGAACACATTCGTCAGTAATCGGGTGACTTTTTAGAACTTGTTTTGGCGATACGATGCATTGATATTTGTATAACAGACGACATAATTCTTCCGATAAATAATCCAAATTGTTACGTTCTTTTATGATACTAGCGTGCTGTTGTCGTCCTGTGTACAAGATTTTGCAATTTTCGCTTAGACGTAGCTTCAACGATGCAATTTCATTCTTGGTTCGATTGTGACAGGATTTCAAACACGTGCAATCATTCTTTCTTCTACTATCAATGAAGTTGGATGGTTCCAAATGTTTCGCGCAACTAAACAGTGTATAAATCATGTATAAATTTATGTTAAGATGAATATTTAATCGAAATAATACGAAAAACTCACTTCAAAAATTCTTGAACGAAACTATTCTCTAATAATGCTTCGTGACGTCTCATCACATCATCGTACTCAGAACTCAATAATATGACACTGTTATTCGTTGTATCTAGACAAATTTTTAAATTTTCGCATTCTTCGATCACGTCCATGAACTTCATCCTCAAATTTTTCTGATGATTTGTGAAACTACGCAAATGAATGTTCATCAAGACTTGGATTTCTTTTTTTAAAATTAGATCATATTAATAAGTAAAATATTTTACTCACTCTAGAAACTTTTCAGTCATATTATTGTTGGTTAATTCTTCGTAACGTCGAGTTACTTTATTGTAATCAGATTTCAAAGAATTGAAACTTTTATCGACCAATTCCAAACTTGTTTTTAAATTTTTGCATTCGATCACCACATCGACAAATTTTAGTCCAAGCATTTCTTGATCGTTGGCATTTCTAAGTATTGTATGAAATGAACAACGTAAATATAAAATAGGAAATTCATCAGTATTTGAATACTGCTTCAACATGCGATCTTAATACATACTTCAAGATTGTTTTGACCAAGTTGTTTCTCACTAAGGCTTCGTAGTAGCTTCTTAAATCTTTGCGTTTCGATTTCGTTAGAATTACATCTTCGTAAGCAATATGAAGCCATTTTTTTAAAAGTTCGTACTGGTCGTTCGGCGTGATTAGGACACTTCGAAGGATGTCTTGCCGTTTCACACAACTGTAACAATTACACAAGTCGTAAGTTGATTCCCCGAATCATTCTTAGTACGATCAACTTACCGGAAGAGCTGAATGAAGTTAGTTTTCAGCAAACTATCACAACGTTGGATTACATCGTCGTATACAAACGACTGCTCATTCTCTCTCATCATTAGTGAATGTTTAGAACACTAACCAGTTGTTAAATAGGAATCAACAAACAAGTAAATAGAAATAGAATTCTTCGTATACGACCAATAAAAAAATAAATATCTAATATTGCTTACTTCGTTATTCGTATTTTATTCCGCTCAATTGGACTGAACTTGACGATAAAATAGAATGAAATGAATCGATAGAACCAAAACTATTTGAATTTTTATATTGATAAAGTGATAAGAATATAATGGTTTAGTTCTGATTTTAGAATTAAAAATTGAAGAAAAGTTCAACTGCAAGAACATGCCATGATTTAGCCCATGTCATTTAAGTTGCATATTATGTTGAAAAGCGGCGTAAACCATTCGATGTACGGCAATTCGGAACAAAAAATCTCCTAGCTTGTCATATTATCCTACTGAAATTAGTATTTTTTTCGGTAAAAAAACAAACGTTGCTCCAGAGTTTTCCTCGTGTTCAAAAGATGTACATTACGTTCAGCACTTTTCTCGACAAATGAATAATATAGTTATCCAGAAAATTTTTTATTGAAATTATTACACTGTACCAGTATTATAATCCCAAATGATAAAAAAAAAACCAGTTAGGTTTACTCAATTTATTTCTTGTTTTTGCACGCAACTTCTATTTCTCTCTTTTTACATTTCCATTGTGAGTCAATATCTAGATGTTAAATATTTCACCAGTTTTTTTTTAACGATTTACAAATAAACACATATTTAAAAAGCTTCTTCTCAGAGTGTAATTTAATACAAAAACTTATATAACCACAGATTAATCTATCACATATCTTGACAAGTAATACATCAGTAAAATATAAAAAAAACAATGCATTCTCAACTATCAGATAATTCCGGGTGATAACTACGAAAGTGTGCTGTTAGACTACGTTTATAACGATATTCTTTATCGCAATGCGTACATTTGAAAAAAGTTTTATTACTATGAACTACTCGTGTATGTTGTACTTGTTCATAACGTCTTTTGAAGCTCGCATCGCACAGTGAACATTTAAAAGGTCGTTTTGAAGAATGAACGTACAGATGATTTCTTAAATTTTTCTTCGCATGGAACACTTCACCGCAAGTTGGGCATCTGAATAGTTGGACGGTGGGCTTAACGGGTTTCGATAAATGTTTCTTCAGTATATGGCGACTGAGTTCTTCTTTATAACGATACCCTCTATTGCAATGCGCGCATATGAACAGAGGTTTGTCAGAGTGAATCACTCGCTCGTGATGTATTCTATCTCCCTTATATTTAAAACTTGAGTCACACATCGAACATTTGTAAGGTTTTTCCTTACTATGTGATATCTCATGATTTAGTAAACGGTATTTCAGTTCGAAACGTTTACCACAAATCTTGCATTCAAAGGGTTTATCCACCACCTTTGATGTTGAATGTTTCCTCTGCTCATGTTGTGTGAGATGGCACTTTTGATTGAAACGTGCATTGCAATGTTTGCAAGAAAATGGAAAGGTTGGATTGTGAATGTCTTCTTCGTGGCGTTTTCTACTTCCTTGACTTTTAAAACATCGGTCACACTTGGAACATTTATAAGGCGTCTGAGAACTATGTACTCCATTAATATGCGATTGTAGCCTGTAATTCTTGGCGAAAGCTTTTTCACACATGGTGCATTTGAATTGTTTACCCGATCGTGAAAAATGTTGCTTATGGATGTGATCGGAAAGACTTTTTTTTTCATCGTAACGTTTATTACAATGTGCGCAACTATAACGAGAAACTACTTCATCATCAATTGGTTCATGGTGTGTTCCATTTTTTACTTGTTTGGAACTCTGCTCACTTTTCGAAACTTTTTCCAACAAGTGTACTGATTGATGTTCGTTTAATTTGCTCTCCGAGACGAATGACTTCTCGCATTTGGTACATTGGAATGATTTACTCAATTCTGACGAATGTGTTGCACGTATATGAGCGGCAAGATTAACTTTATGCAGGAATATTTTCTGGCAATGAGCACAGCTGTAACGAGTATCTCCTCCATGGACTATTCGCTCGTATGGACGTTTAATTTTGGTCTTTTCGGAATCTTTATGACCGGTATGTAATTTAAACGATTTTCGAGGCTGAAGATTGTCTTTAGGATTGTCACGTTGAATAGCTTTTCCCGTATTCATCGTGGATTCTGAAAAGTTGAATGAATTATTTTGATAACGGTATTCGAGTAAATGGAATGAGAGAAATGTGTATTCGTACTTTTTTGAGTTGCTTCTGTTATCGTAGTATTATCCGGTATATTAAGACGACGCTGATATTTCAATAATAAACGGCACAATTCTTCTGATAAGTGATCTAAGCAGTTTCGTTCAGCTTCAATTTTTTCACGCAACAGTCGCTCTGTTTTGTCGCATGAATTTGAACTCTCACATTCCTTAGAATTCTCAATACTTTGAAATCGTAGTTGCTCCTGATATTTCGCATATCTGAAATTTAAAGAAGTATTCGTATATTAAAGTAAGATGAATATTTATATCAAATGTAATGCTGATGGTGTAAGTAATAAGAGTCATACTCGAGGAATTCTTTGACTATACTATTGCCTGTTAGCAGTTGGTAACGTTTTTTTAATTCATCGTGCTCCGAACCCAATACTATGATTGCTTCGTTCACTGTATCCAGACTTGATTTCAATCGTTCGTTTTCTTCGATAGTTTCGATGAATTTCAACTTCAGAGTTTCTTGGCGTTGAAAAAAACTGTTGATGTATATTTTAGTGAAATTTACAACATTGCTATTTGCCAATCATAAAATACAAGTTGCACAATTTACTCTGAAGTATCTTTTTCGGGAGTTTTCTTTGACAGTATTTCTGTCTGTCTGCTCAAATTACTGTATTCTGATTTTAAAGAGTTTACGTCTGCGTTGACAGCGCTCAAACTAATTTTCAAATCTTTATATTCTTTCATTTTATCCACGAATTTCAACTGCAGTAATTCTTGATCGTTTGCGTAACTAAGAATTAAACAAAATTGTAACGTCATTTAAAAAACACGTGACTATTTCAAGCTAGCACAACAGTTTAACAAAAGTTCTTCTCCAAATCACAACCATCGTCAAAGCAAAAAACAATTTATATTACCTAATAACGACTCGTTAATAATTAAAAAATGTACTTCGTCCTTCTAAGACAAAGTTGATTGATATTATTGTGAGTAATTGGATGAATTTATAAGTAAAATTTATGATTTGTAAAGGTACTTACGCCAGGAAATCTTTGAGAACGTTGTTCCTTAATAACATTTCATACAGTCGAGTCAAGTCGCCATACTCTGATTTCAACGTGAGGATATCTTTGTACGCCGTATTTAGCCATGTTTTCAAGTATACGTAATCGTTGTTCGTTTCAATAAATTGTAACCTGAGCTTTTCTTCGCATTTTATATACCTACGCGAATTGAATATAACAGCTTATGAACAAGTTAAGAGCGGCACACATAGATTTTACTGTCAACTATACTTAGAATGAACTTACTCGTGGTTTTTTACGGAATTCTCTTTCGATAATACATCGCAAAGCTGCATCAAATCGACACAAACTCGTAAATCTGCTGTGATTCGAGACATGACTGTTTTACATTACGTTCTTCGCTGAATAATTACCTGACGAAGACAATTCATATTATTCAGTCGCCACTTGATACGTTTAGAAAAATTACAGTATCTATGAAAAAACCTTACACAGTGATATTTGGACTTACAGTGTAATGTACAGCGACGATGAACGAACACGTAGTCTTAAATAATTCGCTCCCTGAATTGAAATTGGAACTTTTAGAACTATGTGTATTACTAGTTTTAAGTGAATTGTAAATTCATTTTTTATAAAACGAAATTACATCGCCATCAAAATGAAATAAATGAGAAATAATGTAAAAAAACTGGGAAAAATTGGAAAATTTGAATCTGAAAATTTTGTTAGCTTTCCACTTGTTAGTAAATATGCAGTTTTTTCCTTACAATACTTTACAATTGGTCAATAACAAGATGAAAAGAACCAATCAGAGCTAGTAACAAAAAGAGCTATCTGAGGGTTGAACTGGAATTGATGATGTTATATGACAGCAAATCTCAAACTCAAAATAATATATAATAATCTTATAAAAACAGCATGAATTTTCAATTCCAATGTCAATGGCATATTCTTGATATTCATACGTGACCCGCATTTCCTTGTAAGTAATTTTGTCCTTCATAAAATAACTAATGCTAAACTACAGAAAGGATTGAAATGAAATCAACGAGCTTTAACTCAAAATTTCAACACACCGTGCCATTTCATGTATAAGTTCACATTGATAAGAAATTCGTCTGCATTTTTCAAACTGCACCGAACCGCGAACGTGTTGAGTCTTACTGACATGTGACATATTTCATGAGTATTTCTCAATGCATGTTTTGGACACTTTTTTTACAGCCACCGAATCACCGATTTTAAATTCGTAAATTCTGTTCATGTACCTTCAATTCTCAAAATAATTTATCAATGCCATTTTTTTAGATAGTATTTCAATATACCATCACTAAATTCAATGACTTCATAGAACATTTTTGCAAACAAAAAATCCAGAAATACGAACAAAGTCATTATGTTTATATATTATCCAGAATTAGCAATTAAAAGGATCACAAAAAGTTGAATATAAAAATAAAACAAGGCACTTAAACGACGAAAAAATAAAAATAAATCATAGGTATCGTTTTTCTTCATTAACATCATACAAAGAGAAACGTTTTAACAAATTGTTGGAATTACACGACTCAATTCGACTTCAAACAAGCCTTCGACGTGATATGCATAGTTAAATTGGTTTTCGATCGATAATTTTTTTTACAATACGCACAAGTATATGTATTTTTAGTGTAATGATTCTTCAAATGACGTTCTCTGTTATCTCTGTGATTAAAAGTGCGATGACAAATAGGACATTCGTACGGTCTCAAATTAAAATGAATCATTTGATGCCTTTTTAAATGGGCTGGCTGTACAAATTTTGCCGGACAATTTGAACACGCATATGGTTTTCGTCCAGAATGAATGACTTTATGCCTCAGCAAACTATCTCTTCTTGAATAATTTCGATCGCAAATATCACATTTGAAGACTTGAAAGGGTGACTTTTGATTTAATGGAACCCCTATTTCGGTTATTATTGGAGCGTTTCTCAGATAATCAAGATCTGGATCTGAAACGGAATCCGCATCGTCAACATTAATACAGGAGATCGAGCCGCTGTGGTCAACAGTTTTACTTGAAACTGAAAATTGAAAACGTTAGGATTAATACAGAACTAAATCATACTATTCATCGTCACTAAATTAGCAATACCTATTTCTGTATCGGGATCAGTCTCGTTTTATTTTCGTATCACCGAGTTTAAATTCCTAAACACGTTGAGATCAGTTCAGTACTTGGCAAAAGGGCACATTTTCAACACAATATGTGCTTTTAATGCCCATTTACTGGTATAGGCTTTATTGCAGTCGTTACAAATAAATTCTCTAATGTTTGAGTGAATTTTCATATGACGAGTCAACGTTCCATTTTGGGTGAAACCTTTACTACAAACAGAACAATAGTATCTTTCATTCGAGTGGATCCGCATATGTCTGTTTAAATCGCCTTTTGTAATATAACTTTTTGAACACATCGAACACGAATGCGATCTGAGCTGGCCAGACGGAGTGTGCAAACTTTCGTGCCTTTCTAAGTTATTTTTTTTCGTAAATTGACGGCCGCACGTTTTACACGATAGCCATTGTTTTGGAAACGCGGCAGATTTGGATTTTCTATTTCTTTTGCGTCTTACGGCGCGATAATCCTCTAGAACAGAAAATAAGCCCAATCGGTTTATACACTTTTGAATGAATTAAAGAGTCGTACGTTATGGTGTAGTGGATAAAATTTAACGACCCGCTGATCCCGAATACGTTATATAGGTATAATTGTGGAATACTCATTCGTATTAGATGGCGATAAAAACATGATAATTGATTACAGAATGGTATTCAATAGGCAATACATACCGGCATCAGAGGATTTATCCGTCATTTCATCCCATGTAACTGTAATAATTTGTACATCACCAGTGACGTTAACTTGATCGGAATCAGAATTCGACACATCTCTATCGCGCAAGTCCGTACTATCGGGGACTAGTAATTCAGGTGTCTGTACTCTCGGAGAACCTGGTACAAACACTTCAGTCTCACATAGGTCAAAAGACGAAGTATCATTCAAATACGGAAGTACAGGACGTTTAGTTTGAGAAGGAAGATCCGTATAGTTATTATTAGCAGTCGTATCTTGTAAAAAATGATTCGATAGTTGATGTGTGCTGGTGGACTTTTGAATCGATTCAATCATCGACGAAATTTTTCGTATCGTGTCATTAGGTAGTTTTTTAAAGGAACCACCAAGTAACATTTCTTTAAGTTCATCAAACATACTAATCAACACATCTCTTTCGTTTGAGGTTTCTTTCAATTTATAATCCAGAGTTAGCATATTTTGTGAAGCGCTTTGATAAGCTGTTTTCAAGCTTTCATGTTCGTTACTCATTTCGATGTATTTAGATCGTACATCATCTTCATTTTTAACATAACTGCAATGAAGCAACGACCATTAGAAGCTGATATTTAAAAAGTAGCACAGCGATAATCATGATACTAACTTTAAAAAATCTTTCTCGCAAGTATTTTCCAAAAGGGTTTGAAAGCTTAACATTAAACTATGAAAATCTGAAACTGAACACGATGCGTGTCGCATGACAGGTATTTCTTTTTCATAAATGTTTTCCCGCAATATCTGGTATCCGCGTAGTAGATTATCGAACTCGTATATTAGAGTATCGATTTTCTTTCTCATCGCAATACACTGAAAAAAAATATACTTGTGATGTATATATATATCTATATGAGTTTAATGGAATATGCATGCCCAAACCGGAGGCATTATTCAATTATTCGAATATAAGAATAGAAAATACACCAACAGATCACTCACCAGAATATTCCGCAACATGGCTGATGATTTTCAATATCACAATTACATCAAATAAAATAAATACCGCTTAAATAATGCAATTCAGATGAAATAATTTGAAGATATCATCTTTACATTTTATATTTTTATTTTGATACCAAAATTTTAAAAACAAATATATTTAAAACAGGGTGCACATCACATATGCGTAAAAAATATTCAACATCAGTGTTGCCAATTGTTTAATTTTTAAATTCAATATTGATGACGTCCACTGTAGGATAGGACAGCCAATAAGATTGACGATTGAGTTAAATATTCAATACTCATCAAGCCGAATGTTTATTAAATACAACAAAATAGAAGATGTAAAATACACCAGAAAAAAATGGATGAAAAATTATCTGCCACCTTTCTTCTTTCTTTTATGTTGTATTTTACTTCTTTGTTGCAAACGAGGAGCGTGTGCATTACTTTGTTGACCGGTACTGGTAGTAGCTGCACGTTTCGTAATATCGCTGCAAATAAAATTGAATAAAAAATAAATTATTAGTTTCATTTTAAAACAAAAATGTTGAAATTTTAGAATTAAATTCTTACTATTGATCGCTAGACGTTCCAGCAGCGCCTTGTGTACCTTTACCAATACCAGTATCTCTATGTCTACGATCCTTTTTCTTTTTATAGTTTGATCTTTCGTATCTGGGCAGCCATCTTTCAGGATCAGGTGGTACGTTAGGATCATAGTTCTTAGGCAGTTGAGGTTTCTTCTTCTTTTTCTTTTTCGTTCTCAAATTTGAATCATTACCCGATGGTTTGCTAAAAGTTGAAAAAAAAAAACAATTAGCATTTTAGTTATGCAGAGTAATAAATATACGTACATAATATGTATATTGTTGCATGACTATAATAAATCCTACCCTGGAGAAGGCTGTACTTTCAGTTTTTTCTGTTTGTTCGTATGCCAAGATATATTTTCTAGCGCTGATATATCGACATGATCGACATTGATTGGTGGTAATTTATCACAAAATTCAGCAGCTTTTTGTTTATCAAACTGCAATGACATTTGCGATTGAAATAATAATTTAAACATTTCTTTCAATAAAATAATCGATAATCTTACTTGCACATAAGCGATTACAAGTTTAGCGATAGTTTTCTGATCTTGAGGGTCTAATGATAACAAATTATGCAAACATTTTACGGCAGCCTGAGGATTGTTTTCTCGTAAGTAAAATTCGGCAGCTTGTTTCCAAAACGATTTCAAATCAACATCATCGGTCTGAAAATATAATTCAAAAGTTATCTTGAAAGCTGCACTAAATGAAGTTCTTCTTTAAAAACTTACTTTATGCGAAGAATGCCAAGCAACCGCTTCGTTTAGTACATTAATCGCAACTGGACGATCATCTCGAGCGGTAAGCAGTGTTATTAAAGCACTAACAATACCGGGTCTGTAATTTTCCTTCACTAAACTTTGTAAAAGTTGAAAAGCTTTATCTCGATCATCCTACGAAAACGAAGTACATGAGTTGTCGAATAAATGTACGAAATCAACTGCCATAATTGCGAACGAACCTCTGATAGTAATAACTGGACAGCAGTCAACGTTGATTTCAGCTGATTAGAGACATTTTGAGAGGAAAATTTCAATAGAAGATCAACGGCTTCGCTAATTTTCTTTTCTTTCGCCAAAATTACTGATTTAATTAGAACAGCACCTTCGTGCAGTGATGGGAAATTGGATTCTAATTTATTACACAATTGTACGCAATATTCTGTCTGCAAATTGAACAAAATTTAGTACAATTCAATTAAAATCCATCCCAAATTCACTCGAAATAAAGAGTACCTGCTGATTATACAACGCGAATAAGCATTGATTAAAGGCAATAGCTCCACGTTGACGGGATGCTAACTTGAATTCTAAATTATCAACAGTACAAGATCTAATTTTTTTCTTCGAATCAAAAATATTCTGATCGCGATTGATTACAACGCTGTTGTTACTAGCAACAGCAATAACAGCAATATCTTTTGGTTTAATTTTCAAAATAGAATTATAAATATTTTGAGCTTCTTTCTCTTGTCCTAATTTTTGCATGCAGTATGCGATTTGTGTCCTGAAACGTGAAATTGAACATTAATTTTATAATACACGCATATTTGTAAAATAATACGGCAAATTTTCATACTTGATTACTGCTAATTCATCCAGTATGTCTTCTTCGGCTAATCCATCGTCTTCCAATGAATTACGACATAATTTCTCGGCAGCTTGTAGCTTTGCTTTAGCCTCAATGTATAGACCTTCTTCAGCCAGTCTACTAGCTGAATTGTATAATAGTTCGTACGTATGTTCACCAATTTGAGGTATATCTTTTTACTGCAAAACATATCACATGAAATATAATTTTAACTATTCCACTGTGAATTTTCATAAACACTCACGGAATATTGTTGTGTAGCTACGATACTAGCAATGACTGCAGATAAATTGGTCATGCGTTCGTCTTCATAATCATCATGAGAGTTTTTAATAATCTCTCTATATGTTTTGAAACATTCTTCATACCTGCGCGATAGACACGAATAAAAACTAATGTCACCATATCAGATTGTAGGGTGTAAATACCAGATTTCTACCTCTCTAGACGATATAAAACTTGCGCTTGTAACTCTTGAAGTTTAAGGGACGATATTTTACTGGATGTTATCACTTCAAGTGCTTTTTTTGGGTCATTCAACCGGTACAAACAGTACGCTCGTTCGAAAGTTAGATTTCTAAAATAATTTTTGAATTAGATTAGGAATGCCAAAAACATAGCTCAACTATAAGATCAAAACACTTACTCTAGCTGATTTTTGTTATTTTCGATAACGTTCAAAGCTTCCTTGAATTTCGATAGCTGAATTAAACATACTACTTTACATTGGAAAGCTTCCGTTTCTGCAGGGTGTTTCTTCAAAACTGAAAACAACAAAATGAAATGAAGAATGCAATAATCACGATATGTTTCCGATGAATTACTTACTTTTATCAGAAACACTGAGAGCTTTTTCAAAGTCATTATTAGCTTCTAACTTTTGAAGTTCCGAATATACAGCACATAAGTTTGCCTCGGAGGATTCCATCTGAATCAGCTGCGAGATGAAAACTAGACCAAACTGTACAATAAATTATTAAATTTGAAAAATTGCGAATTATATTATGCGAACATGGTGATTTCTTGAAAAAATAATTAACAAAAACCGAACTCGTCGATTTACGTGGAATTATATGAATATGGCCGCTAAATTCGCTAAGCGAAGTGTAGCTCTCGGAGCCGTTTCAGAATTTAGTTTTGAGAATCGTTTGTTTTCGTTCTTATGTTCTTACGAAATATGAATGAATCATTGAACCATTTCTGTTTCGACAAAAAATAAACAATGAGTCATAGTTTTGATACTTTATCATTTTATTTCTGCGGAATTTTTATTACTCTTATTTATTAATTTTTATTTTATTAACATTTATGTTTTATTATACGATTAATTGCAATTGATTTTGTAGCCGTTGGCTTTGTAATGGCGCTGAATTTGTCATTGAAAGGGTTGGTATGCTTTTTGTACTTCAAACTTCAAAGTACCTTTTTAGTGAATTGTTCTTAGAATTCTGAGTTACACTGATATTGTTTTTATCAGTTTTCAAAGTTCTTTTCGAAAATATTATATTTACAGCAGTTTTTCACTGAAAAAATTTGGTATCATTAATTCATTATGTAGTGCGTCTTACTTACATTTTGTATAATTTTCAGGTATTATCATAAAATGACTTCAGACTGTGAAAAAACACGCAATCCCTTACAGGAATTACTGCAGTCGAACCATAAATTTACTCGTGATATTTACAATGTAAGTTAATTCCATATCACCCTTCTTCGTTTTACAGTTTTTCCTTTGAGAATCATTGAAATTTACATGTAAAATATATAGATTGTCGCGGATGATAGCAAAGATGTTATATTTTCTCCTATTAGTCTGCAAGTAGCTCTTTTATTGACGTTTAGTGGAGCTCATGGTACAACTGCTGAAGAGATGAAAAACAGTTTGAATTTAAGCAAAGAAAAAGAAGAAATTTTACAAGAAACACAACATTTATTAGAGAATCTTGAGGTGAAATTTCAAATTGAATGAAGTAATTTAGATTTATGAAACAATGGGTGATAAAATTTTGATAATTCTTTTACCTAGAATCCAAATTTGAAAATTGCATCTCAGATATTCATCGAACAAGAGTATAAAATCAGTGCTTCGTATGAAAACTTGGTGAAAAAATATTTGAAATCATGTTTTGAAGCCGTCGATTTTAAGCAGTCGGCATCCAAAGCTACCGAAATTATTAATTCTTGGGTATCTGAGAAAACAGAAAAGAAAATATCAAATTTAATCCCTTCTGGTGAAGATAATAAGTACAACTTTTTTTGATTGAATTCATCCGTGTTCCAAGAATTATTTTCAGTGTTTTGTTTATCTAGGTCTCTTGAATGAGTCAACACGCCTAGTGTTGGTAAATGCTGTGCATTTTAAAGATGAATGGCGAAATAAATTTTCAGAAAATGAAACGTACAATGAAATTTTCTACACAACCAAAGACACTTATGTGGAAATTCCTATGATGCATGTGCATAAAAAGTTTAAATATTGGGAGGAAGAGTTGTATCAAGTTCTTGAGATTCCGTATAAGGTATTTTAATTTGAATGGCGATATTTTTCACTGAATTAATTATCATGCCATACTCGATGTATCAATGTACTTATAGAATGAAGATTTTCGTTTGTTAATTCTTCTGCCGAAACAAATTGAAGGATTACGTCAATTAGAAGAGAAACTGTTGGAAACACAATTTTGTAAAATTTTTTACAATTTAGAAACTCGAAAAGTCAACTTGACCTTACCAAAATTTAAAATGGAGCAATTCATCGATATGAAAGCTATTTTGAAAAAGGTATGAATCGATACTCGTCATTACATTATTTCATTTGAAAAAAATGTCTTACGATTTGTTTTTAATGGCGTGTTATTTTTCGCAGCTTGGTATGGAGAGTATGTTCAGTGACGAAGCTGATTTCTCTGAAATGTATGCCAGCGGAGAGGAATCCCTTTGCGTCAGTGACGTTCTGCATAAAGCTGTGCTTGAAGTTAATGAAGAAGGAAGTGAAGCAGCCGCTGCAACTGGTAAATTGAACTTTAAAGTAAAATTTGAATTGGTAGAGTGAAACAATTTTAATTTTGTAATAGCTGTGATGATGATGGTTCGAATGTGTGCTCCAATACTTGAAGAAGAAGAACCTGTCGATTTCAAAGTGGACCACCCGTTTATATTTTTGATTCTTCACAGAGATGTCATACTGTTTATGGGCAAAAAAAGTACCATTGTGTAATATTTAGTACGTCATCATCTGAAAAATTGTTTTCCAAGAGCTTCTTATTAATTGCATTTACACTTAAACCAATTTTATTTATATTGATATAGGCTGTGTATATTACTGTACCATTCTATCAACTTCCCTTAATCTATATATTTATTATTTTCGTTAATATTCCAGTCAAACGTAATACTTATTATTTAACTTCATTGAAATGCTTCATCATGCATTGTTATTTTTTTTTTTTTTGCATTTCTTGTATTAAGTTCATTTTAATTTCTTTTTAATAAAATGAACTGTATCACTGTGTAGTCCTCTGTCTTTTCTATACATAGATGTTAAGAGTATCAATTCGACATTGACACTGAACTCCGAAACTGGAAATGCATTCGTGTTAATCTGCATCATAATTTGTGAAAAGGCCAAGTAATTGTTTTGATTTTGGAAAACATAATATTCTAGAAAATTGGATGAAGAAAAACGAAAAATTTCTTCTTTCTTGCGGTTGTTATTGCCTTAAAACCTGGAATTACCTCACAATTACAAAGATTTAAAACAGAGATTACAATATTTCATACAAATTCAATTCTGAAAAAAAATTAAAAAATAAAATAAAAAATCGTTCGCTATATGATTCACAAACGGAAATGAAGTGGTGCGCATGCGCATCAAAGTGCATCTGTTGCAATTTTTGTGCGTCAGCAAAACTGATTCATGATTCATGCAAATTCCACGTCTAATGAAAATCGTCTTATCAATTGATTATTTTTGAAGTTTTCATGTTTCTGATTGTCTAATTTTTTGTTGAAAGTTGTCCTTTTCACATTTTCACTTGAAGTAATTCAAAAATGGCTTCAGATGGAGAAAAATCGATTCAATTGTTTGAAGAGTTATTGCAATCAAATCAGAAATTCACCGGTAATATTTATAAGGTACGTGTAAGGTCGATTTTATTTTTCCATTTTAACGTCTTTTTATTACACTGCTGAGATTTAAATTGATCCGTTTTGTGAAATTTATGTTCAGATCTTAGCTGGTGAAGATAAAGATTTGCTATTTTCACCCATAAGTTTGCAAATAGCTTTATTATTAACATTCAGTGGTGCTGATGGGAAAACAGCCGAGGAAATGAAGAATTGTATGAATTTGAATAAAGAAAAGGGGGAGATTTTGCAAGGAACTAAAATTTTATTGGACAAGCTAAAAGTAAACTCATTTTTCAAGGTTATTTCAGTATAATCAGTTGTAGATCTGTATTAATTAATTATTTTTTCATGTTTTAGAATCCTAATTTAAAAATAGCTTCTCAAATATTCATCGAACAGCAATATAAAATAAAAACTACGTATGAAAGTCTTGTAAAAGAGCATTTAGAATCAACTTTTGAATTAGTGGATTTTAAGAAATCAGCAGCCGAAGCTACGAATATTATCAATTCTTGGGTATCTGAGAAAACTCAGAAAAAAATTTCGGTTCTGATTCCACCCGGTGAATAATTTTTGATACTAAATCAGTTGACGAATGATTAAAGGTGAAATAACTACGTGTTTTTATTTTATTAGATACCTTGAACGAGTTTACTCGTCTTGTACTAGTAAATGCTGTACATTTTAAAGATGACTGGCTTTATAAATTTTCTGAACATGGAACTTTTGAAGAGCCATTTTACAATTCCAAGGATAGTCATGTTAACATTCCCATGATGCATATTAATAAAAAATTTCAATACTTGGAGGAAGACTCATTTCAAGTTCTTGAAATTCCGTACAAGGTATGACGACGCATACGTTGAAAATTGAAATTTAGTACTACTACAAATTAATTACTTTTGTAGACCAAAGATTTCCGTTTATTGATTCTTTTACCTAAAGAAATTGACGGATTGCGTAATTTGGAAGAAAAGCTGTTAGAAACCGGATTTTCTTCTGTATTCAGTGATTTGGAATCACGTAAAGTTAACTTGACGTTACCCAAAATGAAGATGGAAAAATTTATAGACATGAAAGCTGTTTTGATGAAAGTTAGTATCAATTAAATGCTCAATTATACTGGTATTTTTCATTCGAAATAATTTCTAATCACGTGATTTGTTTCAGCTTGGTATGCGAACAATGTTTGATGAAAATGCGGCAGATTTTTCTGCCATGTACGCCAGCGGAGAAGATCCTCTTCGTGTTAGTGATGTCTTACACAAAGCGGTTCTTGAAGTGAATGAAAAAGGAAGTGAAGCTGCTGCATCCACCGGTAGGTTATTTTAAAAGTTTTTATACTTCTTTATTCTTAAATATGCAACGATTTTCCAGCTGTAATGATGGTGGCTTATTGTGCAAGATTCAGTCCTGAAACACCTATCGAATTCAAAGTTGACCATCCGTTCCTTTTTATGATACTTCATCGAGATATCGTATTATTCATAGGCAGAAAAACTGTAGTGTAATTTTCGCAAAATTTTTTGTATAAAATCAAACTAAATTGTGCTGTATTTTTTTTGAATTTTATGATGCGTTGATTTTCCGCTAATATTCTATACTATACATTCGTTGCTTAATCTACGCGGTTATTAAATTTTATACCTATATCATGAATGAGCTATGCCAGTGGTAATTCTAAAAACTATTCATATAAATTTTGAATTAAAAAAAATTTGTAATCGCCATGTTGCAGCTGTAAAGATGGTAGTGAAGAAATCTCTGGTCATGGATATTGAAGAACCAGTCGAATTCAAAGTTAATCATCCATTTATGTTCTTTATATTGCACGGAGACGTTGTACTTTTCATTGGTAGAAAAAGTATTGGCGTGTAATAAGCACAAGGTACGAGGTTTATATTTCTAGGTCCGTCCAGAATGAGCTTGAATTTGCAACGAAGTAATTTTACAGCTAAAGCTTTATACTAAGTATAAATTATCTTTACAAGTAATATTATTGCCGAGTTGAATTTTTGGCTGTGTATTCGGTTTAACCAAGAGTTTTTAATTTTTATTCCAATTTTTATTTATTGACTAGGGCTTTTTAAAACTTTTTACCAAATGCATTTAAGTAGATAGGTAATGTACCTTCTAGCGCACTCTAGCGCAGCTCTAGATTTTAGGTTAAATTCAATCATTTTTAGGAATCCCAAAAATTCTCAAATTTCCAAAGACGAAATTCATTCATTTTCATGAGAAAAATAGGTGAATTTCCACAACATTTTTCTTCACCTAGGTCACAAAATTTTCAGAAAAAAGTATATAATTTTTCAACAAATTTTCAAAATGTCAACTCATTTTTTGAAAATACCATCCATTTTTATCATTTCAAAGGTATACCAATATACCTTCTAGCGCACTCTAGCGCAACTCTATATTTTAGGTTAAATTCAATCATTTTTAGGAACTCCAAAAATTCTCAAATTTCCAAAGAGGAAATTCATTCAGTTTCATGAGAAAAATAGATGAATCCACACAAAATTTTAGTCCACCTTGGTCACAAAATTTTTTGATTTAAGTATATGATTTTGAGATAAATTTTCAAAATTTCAACCCATTTTTGGAAAATTCTATCCATTTCTTGCATTTTAAAAGTATACCAATGTACCTTCAACACAACTCCAGATTTCTCAATTTTTTAGGTCAAATTTTATTATTTTTACTTAAGAAGTCTCCAATTTCTGAAGAGGAAATTTATTCATTTTCATGAGAAAAATAGGAGATTTTTCTTACAATTTATGTCACCCAAGGTTATGAAATTTTCAATTCAAATATATGATTTTGAGATAAATTTAATGAATTATCTATATTTTTTAGTATACTTCCTGACATAGTCAAATTCTGAAGACGAAGTAAATCAAGGTTGTTATACTTTCAATCTCAGAGACTACAGATGTAGCTCCTGATATTTGTGATGAAAATAGTAGTAATTTCAATGAAATTACAGGGGGCTAAATCTTTAGCCCCTTAGAATTTGGTGTACAATCATACACCTTGAAACATGTGCGGAAATTCCGCATAAGTTTTTAAATTCTCTGAAACATCATTCTGTATCATGATTACTAAAAGTAATCACGTTTTCTTTAGTAGATGAGGAAATATTTCCCCACTTGGGAATCAAGATAAATTTACAATAATATGACTGGAAATCACAATTTTCACAGGTGTGTAAACATTTACCACCCTGGAATTCGTTTAAAATATTCTTAAAAAATCATATTTTTCACGCGCGCGGAATTTCCGCACACGTGTTCAACTCTCTACAATCCTAGGGTACGGCACACAGCACCCTGCAATTAGTGAATACAATAATTCAACTATCATTTCCTTCTACAACCATTTCTATAAGTGTGCATTAACTATGAAATTTCAGGAGTCGGGAAGCCGACGCCTGAAAATCTTAGTATGTATAATTAAGTTGAATTATCATATAATAACACGCACACGGAATTTCTGTGGACGTTAGATCCAAGAGGTTCTATATTTTAGGTAAAATTCAATCATTTTTAGGGATCCTAAAAATTCTCAAATTTCCAAAGAGGAAATTCATTCATTCATTTTCATGAGAAAAATAGGTGAATCTCTATAAAAATTTTAGTCCACCTTGGTCACAAAATTTTTTTTATGATAGTACAACCAAAGATTTCCTCTAACACATCGGTAGCACAGCCAAAGAAAATTCTAGCACAATCGTAATTTTTTCAATTTTTAGGCTATATTTTGCCATTTTTTAAAAAACTTAAATTTCCAACTCACTCTCAGATTTTTCATTTTTAAGTCAAAATTTCTCATTTTT
>FIZR01016928.1:0-20003 GCA_900060175.1 Ferrisia virgata
TTTTTTAATTTATCCCATAGTTTGATATATCAAGTATAGGTAGGTGCAGTATTTCTCACTCGCGGATGGGTACCTACTTCCTATTTTCCTGTTTTCAAAAATGGAATCCACCTCACCACCCTTAGCTGAGCTAGACATCCGCATGTGTATGGTAAAGCCTTCCATTCCTAACTTTCACCTGTCTTTCTGTTTTCTCTCCTAGAACTCATTCCTCGGTATAAAATTCCCTACATCAAATCCCCCAGTACTTAGGTACTGTGTATCCTAAATTTATTTCAAGTTCCTATCTGTAGGTACCACAATATATGAGTTCGGATGACCTTGGGTCAAAATTCATTTATGCCCCAATTTTGGGGGAGGGAGTGCTAAGGGGTCAAAAACGCAAAAATTTTACCTCTATTAAGCCAATTGATAGAGAATCAAAGGTTGCATAACATACTCAAAAAAAAATCTCTTCAGTCGATTAGGAAGGGAGATGTGGGGATTCTCCCCTTTTTAACGCTGAAAAAGAACTGTTCCTCACCTACCTCCCCTCCAAATTGATCTAGGAAGTTGAAATTTGGTATGTACATTCAGTTGGGGCTGTAGATGTGTCTTTTGGGATTTCCAACTTTTCAGCTCTATTTCACCACCTCAAGGTCCCAAAAAAGTGGTTTTTTGATCGTGTTTTCTCATTTTTTGAGTTTTTTGAGTTTAATCCTCACATAACTCCGCTCCAAATTGAGCTAGGAACTTGAAATTAAGTATGTACAATCAGTAGGGACTCTAGATGTGCTTTTTGGGAGGTTTCGACTTTTTAACACCATTGAACCCTTCATACTCGGAATGTTGATTAGAAAAAAAGTATTGCGAAGCAATGTTTTGTTTCAATTCTCATAATTGTAATATGTCATGTATTTTAGTTGTGTAATGGCATTTAAAATTTTTTTTTTTGATTTTGTATTGTAAAAATTAAATTTTAAATTCAAAAGATTTTTTTAATCATTTGCAGCTTGAAAATGTAAAACTACTTGAATCAGAATTTTTTTCTAAAAATGTGAAGCCGTTTTTAAAAATTTTCAGCTTTTTAAACAAAACTGCTAGAACCTAAAGTATTCTAAAAATTATGCTGGATTAGTTATTGTTTCTCAATTAAGTTCTGTAAAATAACAAAATTTGATATACACTTGAAGCAACGTTTTCCAAATATCGGGTATCGATATTTTTGATACCAAATATCGATATATCGATCAAATATTGCCATCCCTACTTCTCACGCCACTGACGGATACAATAAACTCTCATTAACATTAAATAATTATTCTGATTTTCTATGCAGCACAGTCAATGAAAACAGAGCTACAACAAACCATAGGCACACTCGGAAATTTTGTAAGGAAGGGGTTGAACTTGAAGTTTAGAGAGTAATGAGGGTAAAATTTTGAAAAAATTGTAATTTCATGACATAACAACCGCATTTCTAGGAATGTGAGTTTCAAATTTTTAAGTCCCATCAGTAAAGTAATGATTTTTAACAATTTCAGCATTAAATTCAACGTGATTTTTTCCAAAAAAAAATTAAATGGAAACGAAATATTAAGATTTCATTTACTAATAACACACATTGAAGCAGTTTTTTTTCAGAATTTTCACTTTCACTTTTTAAACCGTTTCAGTAGTTTGTAATTGATTAGCAGAAATCCACAAAAAAACCAAAGCCTCAAAAAAAATTTACAAATAAAACTTGTCACTGACTGTATTTAATCTATCACAACTTTTTCTTTACTCAGTATTGGAGAGAATTTATACCTCAAAGAAGGCAAGTTTGACTTAATTTTTTCAAGGCATATCACCCTTTCATTGGGAGGTAGAAAAGTTTTCGAGCAAAAAACGACCCAGGTTTATTGTTCCACAATCTACATTTCATTTTTTATGGTAAATCAAATTATATTTTCAGAAAAATTCCTCAGCGTCTAAATTATTTTGAAGCAAGTTTTTTCATATCAATTCACTATTTTATAATTTGTAAATACAATTATGAAAAAAAAAAAAAACAGGTAAACAATATCATTTAAAAATATTCTCATCGCCATCAAAAAATTCCACTGCGAAAAACTCGAACCGTGGTAAAGCTTACATACACTTCTACAAATATATTCGCATACAAAGAAAGAAAAAAGCCACGCTTGGCTAAATTCATCGTCGTCAATACATTTGAATATAGCAACGTCTCCGTCATCATCGTCACCATAATCGCACGTAAAACTTCTCCATCACGTACGAAAGTACATATAGCTAACAAAAACATGGTGGATGGTGGTACCAATTCTTCGAGCTGTTACAACTACGACGATGAAAATTTTCATCTCTTTCTCATTTTCTCGTACGTACGCTTACCAAAAAGGAAAAAAAAAAAGAAGAAGCGACGGCAAAATAAAGAAAGAAAACACCCACCAGAGCGTCGTTTTCGAGCCCTGGTATTCGTTTGAAACGAAAAGGGCGAAAGAATCCACTATACATATACTTGGGAAGCATGAGGCGTAGTGCGGTGGCGTTTCGTTATTCGAAAAGATAAGGCGTGTATACGTTAATAAGGGTTCGGAGAAAAAGAAAGAGAGAGAAAGGGACGAAGGGAGGAGCAGAGAGAGAAAGAAAAACGGAGCAGCGCACAGAATTTCAAGTGAATTAGAAAACGGCGAAGAAAGGAAACTTAAACTTCGTTATCTAAATATAATGTAAGACAAAGTAAAAGCATTAATTATATGAATGACTCGACTCGAGGCAGGGTGCGGTGGTACAGGCAGTGTTCGCTGTCCCCGATACCCTTCCCACGCTGCTCAACAACTTCAGAACCCGTAGTATAAAACACGAAGAAGTAAAACGTATACGAGAAAAAGAGAGGAAGGGTTAATTTTATATTCTGCCTTAGGGGTGCACAGCACTTTAAAAGGTGAGTACCTACACGGCGAAAACACCGCGAAACAAAATGACATCACTAGTACACGCACACACATAGCCAGATAAATGTGTAGGTAGAGGTTGTACCTATTTCTAAACAGATCTCGAAATCACGTACAAACTGCAAATAAAATATACTTATACGCGGTACCATCGTCGTCCTCATCGTCATCGTCGTACAACTAGCGAGAAAATTTCATAACTAGGGATTCTCAAAGTTTCTACATAGTCTAAGAACATGGTTTCATAAGTACATCCTGTAACTGTGAAAGGATCGAACAAATACTACTGTAAAAGGTAGGCGTAGTACTTATGTATTAAAAATACAAGACACATCTCAGTTCAGATTACAAAAACAAACATCAAGAAATATACAAATATTAATGAGGTTATTTAACATTTAAAAAAATTTAAAATGTTCACATTGAAGACTATTTTCAAAAGTGAAAAGCTGAAATAGAAGTGAATCCAATTCCAAAAAGGTGCGTTCTATAAAAAAAAGGAGTGAGACTTTTAATTTTTGCACGCAAAGAATACCTACATACTGATAGAATGTAAGTTTTGATATTTTAAACGTAGTTGGCACAATTTTTTTTTCAATTTTTTATCTAATGCTTGCTCATTAAGGACTGTCAATAGTTCACCAACAAGCGGACCATCAAGATTTGAACTCTCAATTCTTGATAGCCCAGATCCATCAACACTTGACCATCAATAGTTGTAGTCAACTGTGGGTAGTCAAGAATTGACCATCAAGTCAAGAGTTCACCAACAAGCGGACCATCAAGATTTGAACCCTCAATTCTGGACAGCCCAGATCCATCAAAACTTGACCATCAATAGTGGTTCACAAGATCTGGACTATCAACACTTGACAGTTCAGATCCATTACCATTTCACCATCAATAGCGGACTATCAAGATCTGGACTATTAACAGCTAACCATCAATATCTTGACTAACAACATCTTAAACATCAACTTGAATGTTGAAAAAAAGGTTATTAAATTTTCAGAATTCCTCATGTTATCACTTTCCTGATTCGTACAGAAGTCCAAATTTCATCTGAAGTGACATAACTTAAAAAAAATAAGTGGCTTCTTTTCAACATTAGGAATTTTAAAAATGACTCGGCATTTTTTTCATAAAATTCAACTTTTTTGTTGAACATGATGCAACTAATGACGATCCAGATTCTAACAGTCCAGAACAGTTGACTATCAACATACAATCCGGATTTTGACTGCCCAGATTTTGATGGTCCGCTGTAGAATGCGCTATTGAACACCTTTTGATGTAAATATTCTACAAAGCCCCAGAGGACCTAGGTCCTTGAAATTGCCAACGACTGGACGCAGTGTTATTACCCATGGGTTTTTTTGAAAAAATTGTCAACCCCAGAACAACCTTGATCTGTTATAATTGAAGGAGACACAAGAGTTACCCAAGAATCTCGGTAAGTCTCACCATGAAGTAAAACTCAATTATTCCAAATATAGACTCCAATTGCGTCTGTTCTCCATTAAGCTCATACACGTCCCTCCACTCTTCAACTCACACAGTGTTACATAGTTTGAGCTAATTTCTTCCAAGGGTTTAACTAATTTATTCCATAAACATGCTGAGGTAACCACTTCCTACGACCCCCATTTCTTACACAGTGTGATATAGTAGTTGTGAGTTCCTGCTCACGTGCTTTCACGCATTTTCATAGTTAGACTCCAATTACAAGGGCTGGTCAATTCAACGGCCCCATGGTGCTTATGTTGAAAAGCCACAAAATGACCCAACAGACTTCCTGCAAAGAGACAGTCATATTTCCATTTGCATAGGATTGTGTTGAATACAATTCTCTTGTATAAGTCCCCAGAGGTGGGTGGCCATATTACAACACCTCAAGGTTTGAAATCTCTTCCCATTGTACAAATGATGTCAGGAGAATGGTTGTCGCATGATGCAAAAGTGATTGAAACTTCTGGCAGTGAAAATGGCACAAATCTGACGCTACTTATCACTTATAGACCAATCAGAAGCTTCTATTTAGAAAATTGATAAGTCGAAGAAGTAACTGGCTAGCAAATTTGGAATTTTTGCAAGTTTTTTTTCACCCTGATTGGTTAAAAATCAGTGTCATTTTAGGTTTACAAAAGTCTCACTTTCTAACGCGTCAGATGGCACTAATTTGACACCATTTACGCAAATGGATTGTTATTGCTGCCCAGTCTTTTATATCTATTGTAGTTTTAGATTTAAGACAACCTTGAACGCTGGTCCTTAATATGATTCGTTACCACTTACCTAGTCCACAAATAAGTAACGCTATTTCACTCTTGTTGATGGTTGGGCCAATAAATGTTCAAGTAAAGGAAAGAGAGCCCTGTTCCACAAGGACTGGTTTATACATATAATGAGTGATATCCTAAGACACACTAACCTTAAGGAGAATTCTACAACTATCCTGGCTAAGCTAGTGTGTGTGAATAAAACTCAATCAGGGATTAATCATTAGAATAAGATTGCTAATACACACTCAAAGGAAATTTTACTTTTGATAATACTGAAAAAGAGCCGAAGTAGTTCTATTTCTTCAGAAAGACGATTACCATATCCAAACGTAGATGTTTTAAGTAAAGGTGGATACTTAAATTTGCAATAGACTAATTAAATAAATTTTAGGCATCTACACATGGAAAACAATACGTCATAGATAACTTTTACATACAACGAGGTAAGGCAATATTTTCATTATTTTATATTTCATCGAAACTACTCACAAGATAAATGAATAAATTTTCCTACTCATCTGTAGTCAAAACTTTACGCACTATTAAAATAACTCCACATCAATTATCAAGAAGCAATGCATATTTTATAAAGCACCACTATTACACGCGTAGTAGATCTAATATTTTCTTTTCTCTTCGCTTCTTTGATTCGCTTATTCGCAGAAATTTCCTTGGCTTTCCTGTAATTGATATTTCTTCTGAAATATATCAAGTGTATTCTCAACTGTTGCGAGAGATTTGTAATTTCGCATAATTTTGCGCATTTGTACCCGTGTAATATATCTATACAGTGTGCTATCGTTATATTTTCACGATACCACGCCGTTTCATCATCAGCACCGCAACACACACAACGAAGCAGTCTTCATAGCACAGACATTAGATTATGATATTGGGGTATAAGTATGCTGAAAATACGCAGTAATCAACTTACACACGCGCGATTTCTAATTGCGCGTGTATTTCTCACCCATTTATACCCTTTCGCTAAAGTAACGGATGATTTTTCTCTCGAGGTTTACGATGAATTGTTCGTTCGTGTCTGAGATTTCTTCAACGTTTGTTGTATCATTAGCCCGGGAGCAGAGGCGGATTAAGATTTTTTCCGCTCGAAGCTTACCACTTAACCACCCTCCCCCTATTTTAGAATCTTCATGCCATTGTTACTGCTAAGAATTTTGTTTACTATTTATTAGAAAATATGATAAATACAGGCATTCCAGATGCTATACTATGTATAAAAATGTTTAAACCGTAGACGTACTCAGAAATTTTTCAGAGGGGGGGGGGGCTAACTGCTTTAGCTCTAAAAAGTGCATTTTCTGTATGTTGAGTTTCAAATTTCGAAGGTCAAACGTGAAATCCCGAGTGTAGCGGGGGCGAAATTTTCAAAAATTGGTATTTTTAAGCCCTGGTATGCATTTTTTAGAGGGCTTCGTGGGAAATACAGCCCTGTAGCTGTTCTCTAACACGGGCAAGTTCAACTACAGTTATCATGCCACATAGAAATGAACATTCAAGCTTTACAGCTCAGATGGAAGTCATTCCCAAAACCGCTGTACTTTTGCTGAATAAAAATATTGGCGTTATCTTGAAAAAGTGATCACTATTTCTGCAATTATGACAATAAACGTATATTTTATCATTCTCTTATTGGATAATACAATCATATCGAGAAATTGGGGTTACTAAAAATTGGAGCGGAACTAGTTTTTCTTTCGGAAAATGAAAAATGTTTGAACAGAACATTACCTATTTCTACCTTCACATCTACCACCAGTACAATCATCAGATTTTGAAATGAATACAACCTGCTCTTCAAAATTTGGATTTTTGGAAGATATTCATATAATGCTGAGAGCTGGTTTCTAAAAGGATAGTTTATTTATTTTGTAGCATATGCTTAAGTTTTTTTTCTTCTCTCTCTCTCTTTTCAAGTGTACTCGTTTTCTTTTCTTTTTCTCTTCGGTGGAAATCGGGTATGTTCGGTGTAGAAATAGATAATAAATTTATCTATTTTCTATTATGCTATGCTAGGTACATACCTGGTTTAATACCATTTAGATACTCGAGAGATGTATGTAATTTGTTTTTTTTTGTTATATTTTTCGTGTAGTTGACTAGTTACAATATACGGGTATGTAAAAATCTAAATGTGTATTCGTTGTTTATGAACGGGGTTTCTTCCCGTTATTTTCTGGGCTTATTTCGGATGAGTCATATGGACCGAACAAAATTCTAAATTTAGCCTAATGCTCAAGTTTTAAAAAGGTCCATACCATGTATTCACATGATGATATTAGGAAATTATTTCCAAATATCATGACAATTTACATTCTGATTATCAGATGGCATTTGTCATGCATTGTGCATCCCTTTTTCTGATTTTTGACAACTCATTTAGTAAACAACAATCATTTAAAATTCTAATAGGTCACTCTATGTTTGACTTCACCCACAAACACCATCTATGTCAAAACTCTACTATTTCTACTCCTAATGAGGAAAAAAATCCTGAACACTGCGACATTTACACCGCTGCGAGCGAAAACCAGGCATGTGATACAGATAGACACCAAAAATGAAAAGCACACAACAACTACAAAAACACCATCGTCAACTATATAGCACACATCAGCACAATATACAACGAGAAATACACTCGCATAGCTGGGCTGGTGCAATGTGGTACAACCGAAGCGGCGACGAACGCTGACGCAAATTTGAATATTTAACAACAGGCGAAAACTAATTTTAGTAAACCTTGCTAACTTTTATCTTCATTTTATTTAAGAAAAGACTTTCGCGCAGTAGAAGTTTATTATGATAAAGTTGAACAATAGCACTCGAGCTGCGCTTCTTTGGAAAGCTCTGAAAAGAGGTGAAGCAATTCCGTTTAAAACTTAGTCGTAGATACAAAAGCATTTTGCTCGCTAGAACGACCCCCTGGTATACGAGGGGGGATAGCATGGTGTTCGTTGTGCCACGCTACACCAACGTCAACCCAGCACATAACACAAATGTCGAGGGGGGACCGAGAAAGACATCAGGGTGGAAGGTGAGTCGAAATGATCGTAAAATGAAAATAAATAGCTGGCACTTGGAAGTTGTGCTAGCTACTACGACTACGACAAAGAAGACGTACACGCAAGAAAAGAGAATAAGAGAAAGAAGAAGAATGCTACGACGACGACGATGGTGTTTTTACACCAGGCTGAAAACCAGTGTTACTCAAAAAAGTTTTAGTTTCTTCGGTGACGACAGAAATCTCGTTGATGCGTTTAGACTAGATGAAAATGTTGAAACATAGGATTATTTCGTCCTAGAAAATAACGGTGGACCTATTTTTTATATTTTTTTGTTTGTTCATTATATATGTACCAAAAAAACTTCATCAAAACTAATTAAAGATTAAGGAAAAATCATCACTTAGATAAGTTTACAGGAAATCAGTGCACAAATGTGACACAAGTTCAAGTGGCAATGTTCAATAAAAATATAAAAAGCAACTGTTTTTAATGATCCAGATAAGGGTAAGAATCCTGAAAACAGCAGTTCTTTCATCATACTTAATAAACTGAAATATTTTATGAGACGAAGTCATTTCAAATATCTTTAAAAATGAAGTATCTGAAAATATAAGTACGATAGTCCTTGCTAATTAATTAAAGTGGAAATTGCTGGTGAAAATGTAACCAATTTAACAATCATTGTCAGAAGGTTACAATCACTAACAACCATATTGCACCTAAAAGAGCGTCTCACCTATCACAATCCTGTGCCTATGAGACAGCTCTCCCCACAGAACCCAATCGCGCTTTGATAAGGTCGTACCATCTCGTTGACGATGGAAATGTTGGTTTATCGCACCATCCGGGGTATCCTCAGCATCCTTTGCCAAATCCACATCTCAAACGCTCAATTCTTCTTTTATCATCTACCTCTAACATCCATGTCTTCGCGTTATATGGGAAAATAGAGAAAACAAGTGATAGTATAAGTCTCTTCTTTATTTTTCTGGAGATCTTGATATTAGTTACATGTGACATTAAGCAGTCTGATCTTAGCTGATTTGCTTGGAACAACTCAGCATAACATTTCTGCTGATATGCAAGTGTTGACCTTTTTGCATTTGTCCAGAGCTGTAGAAACTGGAGGACACTTGGCCAATTCACTACCATGATTTTTGTTTTTGATATGTTAGTACAAAGTTCAAGTTTTTCGCTAGCTATTTTCACCGGGTTGACGAGCCCTGCCACCTCCTCTTCATCCACAGTAATCAAGGTGGTATCATCTGCATTACAGATTAAGAGATTCTCCTTCTTCCAATGGAAATACCACAAGTCCAATGTTTTAGAGCCTCACGAATTATATGCTCATTGCGGATGTTGAATAACTGCCGGGATAATATGCATCCTCGAGGCATCCTCTGTTCCACTTGAAAAACTTTAATCAACTCTCAGCACCATAGAATTGAACTTATGCAAGGACTCCACCAGATGTACTATATGAAACGGGACTCTCACATCTCTTAAAACTTTGAAGAGCTTTGTCCAATTCACATCGTGAACGCCTTAGGCGTAACCTATGAAACACATCACTGCAGGTATGTTGAACTCCCTGTACTTTTCGATGATTTACAAGAAATTCATTATCTGTTCCTTTATACTTCTTTCTGGTATGAACCCGGCTTGTTCAGGTGGAATTTGCCTTTGTAGATGCACCTTGATCTGATTGTTAAGGATTCTTAACATGACTTTGCAGCAATGTGAAATTAGAACACAATCTTACATAATTCAACAAAGAGCTGGCATTCTAAATACCACTCATTCATATATATCAAAATCAAATTCCATAAATTAATAGATGGACTATATTTCACTTGATGAGCTCACGATTTTATGTCGTGTTTATTCGTGTTAATTTTGAAAGGCCAGTGTTTGCTAGATCATCTTGTTCATTGATTTATGAACAAAGCTCATGTTTGCAAATATTTAAGCAATCGGTGTCATTGTGCTATTTTATCATACCATAGTATACTTATTAAAATCTATTTATCATACTTGTTGATATAACTTGAAACTTATTTTAGCACATCTGCTGAATACAGTGGAAATCTTGTCGCTTGATCCACATGACTTCGTGCTTCTCTGAGAAAGTTTGGAGAACCAAGGTTTGTAGAAAAAATTTAACCATAGAAGGAAATCTGAAAACTTTATTCTTGACAATTTGTGAATTTCATATTCAACTCAATAATAATAATTACTTTGATATATACTGTAAAATCAACCTTCCTGATGTGGGTAGGTAGGTACCTCCTCACGAGCTCACCCTTCCTGCGCCTCCGCTCCACTCTGCTCACGTTACCAAGATTAGAGTGGAGAGAACTGAGCTCTCGTGCGTGCACCTCGACTAGCCAGTAGGCATTACGATTTTTACCTCATGATGCAAACATATTCTGTTAATGTATTGTTTGCTTTTGTTACTAGCGATGTAGTTATTTCTTTGTGCCACTAGGCCGTTGCTTCACGATGTTCTGCACTTAGGTGCATCCTAGGTAGGTGACACTTTATTCTTATTCATGTGACCAAAATCCTTATCGGCGAGTCAGGCTATTCTTATTTTAAAGGAAGGTGGGGACAGTAGTTAGGCTAGGTAGGCAGCAGACTTAGTATTTGGCTCAAGGCTGATGTCTATCTGGAGTGTAGAGGGCATTTTGGACTAGGCCTGAGTCATGAGTGCCCAAATGGCCTCCTAACACTACACTGCATATTCTTGAATGATGACCTGCTTTTCAATAGACATATCCAGAAGTCTGTAACCAGTCCATAATGAACTAGTGGTGAAATGTGAAATCACAATCTAACAGTCAGATTTCATCTGTCAACAAATAAAATGATTGAGAAGTATATTACCAAATTACTTTCAAGAATATCAATAATTGATACACATATTATTTTACAAGAATTAATGAAGAACCAACAATTAAATGATGCCATGAAGATAAGTGCATTGCACAATGTACATCATAAATCCAATTGTATATTTTCAAATATACAACAAACGAAAGAGAGTTGAAAAAAAGAGATCAAGCGCTTTTTATAATATGAAAACGAGTTGAATCAAACTAAATATCACTATTGTAAGGCAAACGTTCAGCGAAGAATTATCGTCACGAATGTTTGGAAAGAATCTTTTACAGAAGCTCACACCAGCTTTTGTGAAATGTCCAAGTGCTAACCACGTACACATTGAAATGACCGTATTAAAAATACAAACGTGCTCTTATATCAACACGATTAATGATATCATAACCCTTTATACACGTATGTACAATTCATTGTTTACAATACCAATTTCCACTCCTCTTTCATATTCCTTTTGTTCAAGAAGGCAAAATAAGGAAAACTTTTGGCTGAAGGTTGACCATTGATATTTAGGTATGTGCTACCCTCATTTGAAATTAATCCAAATCATTACCCTTGATTTATAGAATAAATTCATTCATCTTAGTACACCAATTTTCTAAAAAGAAAAAAAAAAAAACAATAAAAGTAAAAGATCAACATGTTTCAATGTTAGATAGATGCATAAACCTACCTAGTTTAATTTCATAAATTATGCAACTACAGATATCTGTTTATGCACATCTTGTGAAATCATCGATTGAGAATCGAGCTAATCCTAAAAGACAAATCAATTCTTTAACATATATACAAAACATGAACTTTGTAATACATAAAAACCCTTCTTCTTATCCCAAGTAACCAAAAATAAAAAAACCAAATATTACCCAAGTATGCAAGCACAAGCACACCCGTACAGTGCACAATTTACAAATGGCCGACGACGACGACGTCGACGGTGGTGTGCGCTGCTTTCCCGCGAGTCTTCCTAATTTCACTACCTCACCAAACCCTCGCATACTTATCCGCCGAAAAGAGAGTATAGAATTTTAAATGAGAGAAATAGAGCGACAAAGAAAAACCCTCGAAAAGTACGTACGACTGGTGCTTGGCTGCAACGAAACCTGGTACTGTAGTACACCCCCTTCGAATCCATCCTTTCGCCGGTTTGCTTGCTAAAAAGAAACCCCTACGAACGAGTTGAGAAAATATAGATCGAAAGAGCGAAGTTTAAGCAGCTTAGTCTATCTCTGTTTTTCATTCGGCCTGCTCTTTCTTTCTTTCTTTCTCCATTCTTTCTCCACGTTGCGTCGCGTCGCGTCGCGCCGCCTTTCGTCGTCGTACGTACAGTATCTTTCCTAGCTCTTTTTCTACATATTTTGCACGAGATGAGGAGCTCGCTGTAGTAGTAGAATACACTGTACCTATATATACATACTATGTAGCTAGATGTACACAGTATCGTTAAAAACACGACCCTTTTCTTCGCTATCGAGCCTTTAAAATTCTCGCTGCTTTCTCCCTCTTGGCGTTTGCCTGCTTGCATACTTTCTCTATATCAGATTCCTTTTTCCTAGTTCTATGGCCTCTGCTGTTGCCACCACCACCACCACCACCATCATCATCTTCATCTACACCATCTCTTCTATTACGTGTGTGTATGTATCTTTTTCCATATACCTACTACTCACACAAAGCACTGCACACCACTAAACTAATGCCAATACCAACATGTATAGCATTATGTATACACAAACCTATACTCTCGCTGTTTTCTTAAGCACTGGCATGGCACTGGCTAAATGAACACCAATTTGCATGTGCTATGTTCTCTGCTGCTTCTGCCCTCCTGTTCAACTCTCAACTTGGTTTTTCTCCGCGTTTTACATAACAGTAAATACACAAATGTAATAGACTGTACGTTGCGTTACGTCGCATACGTACAAAATCCATAACCAAACGGTAAAGATAATGCATGTTTACATATTGAAAAAGCGACGATGGTAATGTTTTCCATTTCTTTATGCAGTATCATGTAGTAATGTAGAGAAGAACATACAAAATAGAGAAAATGGAAAAATAAAACCAGATTACATTAAAGATGGAAAAGTGGCATGTTGGGCACTCCCACTCTCAACTCACTCTCTCATTCTTGACTATGTTGGGCTGAAGTTCTTTCTTAGCTCTTTCAAAAACTAAATTTATGATCAATCTTACTCCTTCCCATTCTCCTTTTTCTTACAAGCTCCAGGCTCGCTCTTCGCACCATCTTGTTCTTCATCCTACTCCCTATCCCACTCTCATGAAATTTTATCCCAAAATATGTCATTTATTTTATTATTCAGCCATTTTACAATCGCATCTTTGTTCGTCGTTTTTTTCATGGTTGTAACATGTCGCGAAAATCAGACTGAAAAAGCATGGCAAAGCGAACTGGAACCAGAAATCACTTGGAACTGATTCAAAATAGAGATCAGAACTAGAATCAGAACCCAAACAAAACCCAAACTGGGATCAAGAGATTAAAATTGAAACCGAGACTGGAACCAGAACCAAACAAAATATTGGTTCCGATTCCGGTCCTCATCCTTTTGATAATGTTTTCTGTGCAAGTTTTGTAGCTGAAGAAAGCAAAATGAAAGCAAAAAAATATTTTATCGCGATGCTGGAAGAAGTTTATGCTAAAAATGATGTAAACTCGAAGTGGAATCAGTTCAAAAATGGAAACCACGACCAGGACTAGAACCATGAAATTTGAAACCAGAATCAAGAGACTAAAAGAGTAACTGGAACTAGAACCAGAGCCAAAATTATTTTGGTTCCATAACCCTGAAATTTGGTCATAAAATGAATAACGAAAAATCTGGCGATTTAAAGAAGAAATGAAAATACTAGATTTCGGTTCAGATGACCTAATTGTCACACGTAACAATAAAAGGAACTACATCGTTTCATCCCAAAGGAAATTTTCTTTTCACGAAGAAATGGAAGAGCGTAGAAAATCTTATAATTTAAAATTGGTGAAATTGAATTTCTGTCTTTCAACACACGTACTATAATTTCTACGATACGATGACAGTGATTTATAAACAAGCTTAGGCGTAATTCAATATAGTTTCAGAATGTTCGTAAACTAGGTACCCCAATTTTCATTAACGTATTTTGTGTACATCCAGGTACCCATATATACATATATGTATTACAAGTGCAACATATTCACTCCCCTTTTTTCTTTAATCCTAATTCTCATATATTTCTAGTTTTCTTGTAACTTGTATGGCGCCAATGTAACGTTACGTGAAGTACATTCGCTCATTTATCATGAGCATGAAAAGTTATGTTGTATAGTGTGTGTGTTTGTGCTGAGGTATTGCATGTTTTTTTCAGTTGGAAAAATAAAAGTCTTTTTTCAGGACATCATTATTTTTTATTGCTTTAAATTATTTCTAATAGAAAATCCAGTCAGTCCCTCTTTTTACACAGTCTACAAGTACACTTTGTTAGATAAACACCATATTCATCTAGCATCATGAAGATCCAAAAGCAAATTCTATCTTGCACACCTTATTCAACTTATAGAACTTAAAGGATGGTACTCCCATCGCCAGCGTAATCAGATTTACAAACTGATTATGAACTAGGTACCAAACTACCTAGATATTTTCTAATAGGTATGTATCAAATTGCCATGAAAAAGAAACTAAAAAAAATGGTCAATTGATGTCACCAGAACCACATAACCACAAGATACTATTTGAATAGATCTCCAATGTACATATTTGGAAATGTTATATTACAAAATTAATACTTTGACTCTTCAAGTTTTCGTATTAATATCGATTAATGAACATCAATCTGCATCTAGTTCAACAAAATCGTTGCTTTCATTAGAGGTTTCACGAGTAAAGAAAGATTAAATAGTTAATTGCTGAACTAAAAAAATATACACGTTGGTCAATGTCTTAGCTCACAAAATTGAATTTATTAATTTGCTTTTGTGAAAATATTCTCAACTTTTATTTTTAAATATTGTACCAGAAATAACCCATCCCCCATCTTGAATGGGATATCATTCTGATTGAGAAAGATTAACAGTGAATACCTGATCAACTGACTAATTTACCCTTCATCTCCCTGATCTTAAATTATATTATTGAAAAAATAGTGCACTGGAAAAATGTGAAAAATCGGTATAAAATAGTTATGGAATGTTTTATGGGGTAATCGTACTTGTGAAAGTGTGTTATTAAACATATCCAAAATCCTCAAAAATCCTGCCATTCCATCTTCCCCTTCTAAATGCTTTAGTGATATTGTTGTAAAATTGCAAGTAATGCATCAAAAAGTATCAAAATTTAGTCCCGGTGGAAATTGTCAAACTATATATGGTGCAGTTTGGTCTCCAAAGTCTGAAAAGTCACCGATGAAAATTTTAGGCCCGTACTTCCCTACTGGTCATTCCTACAGTTCTCAATATGCAGTTATATTCATCATCTACAACGCTAAACTAAATTACTTCATGTGAAAGGTTACTGATGAAGTTGGGGGCCAAAATTTTTACCATTGACTTTTCAAACCTCGGGGATCAACTTGTACTGGTCAGTGTGAAAATGCCAGCCGGTGGTCGATTCAACATTCTCAACTGGTCATGATTTTTAGAAAAATGACAGTTTTTCAGACTTTGGGCTCCAAAAATTAAGAGTTTAAAAGAAGTTTTGGTGGTTTATGTAGAACATTTGTAATCAGCATAAAATTTCAATGCTTAATGATACCTCACTAATGGTTTTATCATAAAGTCCCTGTAGAGGACCAGGGCCCTTCATACAGTAGTCCCAAAGAAAGAGATGGAGTAGCAGGATTTTTGAGGATTTGGGATATGTTTAATAACGCACTTTCACGAATACGATAAGCCAAAAAAACCTTCACTAACCTTTTTGTTTGGGTATATTGTTTTTAGCCTGATTTTCTATGTCATATTGTCAATGAAAAAAAGGCTATTACAGTCGATCGACCAACGGCAGATGAGGGGAGGAATATCAACAAAATCTGTTTTTGGGCCCCTATAAGACCATTAAGACGATTTTTAGCCATGTCAGATATTTATTTTTCTCCCTCCTCTCCAATAATAAAATAATTTACTCCATTTGATACCGACCAAAATCGCTCCAATTCAGTCAATCGGCTCAGTTTGGCAGCGGATTGGATATATATGAGTGGGGATGAACTTGGGTATAAATTCAGTTATGCCCTAATTTGGAGGAGGGGGTGCTCAAAGGTCCAAAGCGCAAAAATTGTTTTTTTTTTAAGCCTATTGATAGAGAATCAAAATTTAAATAACATATCTAAAAATCAACCTCCTAAGTCAATTAGGAAGCGAGATATGAGAGTTTTCCCCCTTCTTTACCGTGAAAAAGGGCTGTTACTCTCCAATCTCCCCTCCAAATTTAGCTAGAAAGTGGAAATCAGGTATGCCCCTTCAGTAAGGACCCTACACGTGCCTTGTAGAGGTTTTGAATTTCTGGCCCCATTGAACCCTTCCTACCCTCAATGCTGATCAGGAAAAATGCATCGCAAAGCAATACTTTTTTCAGTTCTCATGATTGTAAGTCACGAAAATCAGGCTGAAAAAACTGTTTTTTTCTTTACTGCACTAGTATTAGGTATTTTATTTCTTTTTTATTTTTAAAAAACTTTTCACCCAAAACCAAAAATTATTTGCTTAGCTTGATAACGACCAAAATCGGTCACACTAAGGTAGTGTGCTTGGATTAGTGGCAGATTTGGTATTTTTGAGTAGCGATAACTGTGGGTTAAAATTCAGTCATGCCCAAATTTGGTTTCAGCATGAAGTCACTTTAGGGGGCCAGGGCTCCACAAAAGCACTTAAAAACGGGCGATGGAATAGCAGGATTTTTGAAGTTTTTGGATATACTTAATAACATACCTTCACGAGCACGATGAGCCAAAAAAACCCTAACCATTTTGTCCGGATATATTGCTATTTCTACCAAACTAAAAGAACCATCAAAGCAAGTAGATATAGTGCTCTGTTACAAAATTTTATTTTTTTGGAAATTATTTTTTTTATAATGAAATATTGGTTCCTACTCACCGTCTCCTCCTCCACCCTTTAAAATAAATAAACAATGGTTATAACAAACATCATAATTTAATGTAACTTATTGTTTCCAAACACAATGTTGATCAAAAATTTATTAGGGCATTCGGAAAAAAGGATAAACCAAGAGAACACAATCATTCAGTATTTTCAAAAAATTCCTTTTTCCCTGCCAATAAAAAAACTAAAAAAAAAAAACGGTCATATTATAAAAATTTATTTCCACACTTAAATCTTTCCATTTGGGTAACGAAAACCACCAAATCGTTTGGTTTCTTCTACCATCCACTTTCTCTTTCATTTTATTTCACTCTTTTGGCTAGTAAACAAAACATCTCAAACAATAAATAAATGATTGAAAAAAAAAAGAATGAAAAATAAAACCGTCGACCACTTTTGATTACACCCTCCATCTGGCGGATCCCTTTTTTTTGGTATCGCGAATGAAATAACTCCTTGTAGCGTAAAATCCGCCCTTCCTTGGCTCACCCCATTTCCACTTTGTACCGTTTTAAAACATTTAAACCGAGGAGCACGCAGAAAGGACAGAATCGGTATAAACCTCGTTTAAATAAAATATGTATATATTTAAAAAACGACCCAAGTCGTCGCGAAGGAAAACCGAGACCCGAACGAGGAGAAAAACACAAAAAGATATACCTCCGCTCTGCGTCTCTTGGCGAGAATAATATACGATTACTACGTTAAGCTTTTTAACTGCGAGCCGGAAAAATGGAAAATAACTTTTCCGTCGAATACGACGCTGGTGGGCTGCCATGAAGGGAGGATGTATACAGTACACTCGGTGCAAAGTGGTGCAGAAAAAGAGAGTAAAACTTTAACACGCCACCACGTCGCATCGTCCACGTACCGCTTTAATTTTATATCATTTCATTTAAATGCATTAAGTAGTAGTATATAGAGGAAAAATTTTCCAAGAGTTAGATTTAATTTTATAATATTATTTCCATCTACCCTCGAACCGAGTTTTGCCAAAAACAAGGAAAAATATACACCTATTCGCGAAACAGAGAAAGACTAAATTGTGGTTGTATATTTTTATCCCCTTTTTTCATTAAAAAAAAAAAAAAAAAAAAAAAATTATTAAAAAAAAAAAAAAAAAAAAAAAAATACAGAGAAGGAAAAAGATACGAGAAAAAGGTAGCAAATAGAGAACGTTTTCGAAGGTAGATATAGGTAGCTATACTTTTATTTCGACGAGTATGGGTAACTTTATATATCTCTACAGCAACGTATTAGGATCACTATGGAGAAGTGCAGACGATGGAACCGGAAAAGAGGGGTTAATCTGGTCGCATTAATTCAATAAGCGTGCGCGTTATGTGTACAGAAATATACATGCATAAACCTTTGGAATTCCAGTTTTTCAAGACAACTTTGTCCAAATACTCGAATGCGATCATTAATGCTGTATTTTTTTTTTCAGCCCCTCTTTATAATTATTATAAAAGTAGCGACAGTATTGAGCTTACTTCCTTCGATGATATTTTGGATTCATCGTTACTATTAGCACCTGAACGAATTATTTCACCTACGGTAGCATATCGGTGAGAATTTTAATTTTTTTTTTACATGTAAATTAGAAAAATTATTATATTAAATGTATAGTGATAATATTTTTCGTTTATTGCTTGGCATATAATTTGTAAAAGTGATTTTGTATTTTCATTCAATTAAAATGTCCAGAAAATCAAGATACTACAACCAATCAACCTAAGGCAGGGAGTCTCAGAAGACCATTGAGATCTTTTTTGGCCATATCAGATACGTATTGCTTTTTATAAGAACATCGAGAGATGTTTAATTGTGCACTGTACAGTTGACCATCAAAATTTGTACAGTCAAAATTCGGATTGCTCAAATTTTTATGGGCTGGATGTTGATGGCCTCAATATTGATTCTGGTCTGCCAATATCTGGATCTTCAACAATTCGATTATGTCCGATAAAAAAGTTAAATGTAGTGAAAAAAATACAAAGTAATTTTCAAAATTCCCTATGTTAAAAAAAAGTTATGAATTTTTTAAAATTTTATGTCATTTTAGATGAAATTTGAACTTCTGCTGGAACCGAGGAAGTGATAACAAAGAGTTTTGAAAACTTTTTTATCATTTTTTTCTTAACGTGCAAGTTTACGTTCAAGACATTGATAGTCCGGATATTGATGGTCAACTGACAACTGTTGATGGTCCACTATTGATGGTCAATTAACTGTTAACAATACTAATATCGATGATCCACTATTAACAGTCAACTCTTGACAGTCCACAGTTGACTATTAACTATTGATGGTCAAGTGTTGATGGCTTTGAAACATCAACAGTTGACAGTTGAATCTTAATGGTGTAAATGTTAACAGTCCACTATTGTTGGTCAACTCTTGACAGTCCACAGTTTGCTATCAACTATTGATGGTCAAGTGTGGGTGGATTTGAACCATCAACAGTTGGCATTTAAATCTTAATGGTGTGAATGTTAACAGTCCATCATTTTTGGTCAACTCTTGACAGTTCACAGTTTGCTATTGTAGAAAATCGTTTTAAATTCGACATAAAATAATGAAAATATATTTTAAACGTTACATTTTTCGTAATATAAGTTCGCGCTAAAATATTCAATTAATTAATAAAAACGATTGACAGAAACGTGACAAAAAACAAAACAATACCTTTTAAAAAAAACGAAATTTGGCTTTACGTAACAGAACAGAAATTATATAAACTATATTCATTTTTTTT
>FIZR01016944.1:0-18873 GCA_900060175.1 Ferrisia virgata
GCGGGGGGGGGGGTAACGCGAAGTCAGATTTACAATTTAACCTCAATTAATAAGTGCTGAGCTTTCACCAAATTTTTACACCTGTAACAATGTCCGAAATATGATATTGAATGAGGTCAAATAGTAATCTGACTTCGTTACCATATTCAAGGGGTTCGTTTTATGCGAAAACGACACCAACATCACTAACCTAGGTATTGTCCCAAATCTGGGGGAGGGCGCCGCTCTGCCTCAAAACGAAGCTGCGAAAGTTTGATGTGACTTTCCTACGATTTTATATCGACACATACGAAATTTCAACTCTCGTTATAAATTTCTGTTTGGTATTGATATAAAAATTGTTGTTGTACTTGAAATTTTTTTTTGAATAAAATTGCAATTAGGAAAAGAGTGCTTTTTGACTAATTCAGACTGGCTGAATACGAATCCGATGTTAATTTTTCGTTCAAACCTTTCGTGACCCCCCCCCCCCTCATACTCATTGTCTTAAATTCTGCAATTATGTTTCTCAGCAAAAATTTAATGACGTAATTTGATATAAAATTTCACGCTGAACAATTTTACTTTCATTCATTTTTAGCGTATTAGCCATTTTTTGCGAGAAAAACGAATTTTTAAAGCGAAAAAGGCTCTATCTGCGATTCCAAAAAAATTGAAATAATCCCGAACAATTTTCAGGGTGTGTATGAAAATTTGTTGAGCGAAAAACTTGACTCAGCTGGACCAAGGAATGACTCTTCTTTATAACTTATGAGGACCACGTCAAAAAAGTACTCATATTTTGACCCCTGACATTTGAAATTTTAACGAATTTTCGCCCCGAGCTGTATATTTTTGGTTTCCTGAAAAAAAATGCATCAGATTCCTCCCCCCTCCCCATCTTTCTCCAGAAATTGACAGTTTTTACACCACTGGATTATTGGGTACATTTTTGAGTAAAAACGTTATGTATTTTCCAACTATCTGACTGAATTGAATTTCAATGGAAATGGTGAAGATTTGCTAAAATTTGTATGTTCTATGCTCCATGCTGAGTCTTTGAACAAATGGTATAATACAGATAGAAATCCATGAATATCACCCCAGGTTTTATTATGCGTTGTTTTATACGCGTTATGTACAATCTGTATTGAGCAGGAATTGGTATTCAACATTTTCCAATTGTGATTTTTTTCGAGGATCGTAATTAAGTCACGGTAAAGCTTGAGATTCACATTTGCCTTTCCATAATTAATTGTATAATATAAAACAAAGTCCAATTTTGAAGCACGAACTATGCGACTGATGTTCGTACACCAGTCCCGATTGTATTTCTTTCACTTTTTTTCAATATTTGTTAAAGGTAAATGGGAGTTTTTTTTTTTATTTTTGAAAACAAGGCTCGACCTTCTGAGAAAATTAGGTTAAATTGGTCAAAAACCTTTACTTTTCAGAACCTGCATGATCTTTTTTGAAAAAAATTGACTTATTAGAACCGTTAGACGCTCTGATGAAAAAAAATTACATGTACTCCTCTCTCTCCCCCCCCCCCAATCTAGGGTCTGCAACTGAAATAATTGAACGGTTTTTTTTGTCCATTTCTCCCTTCCCCCTGATGGTAAAAAATTTTGAAAAAATTCATGTCGATAGATCCACCATCCTTTTAAACATTTGAATTAAAATCATGATTTTTCCTGAGGTACACGTGAATGGTGGATATAGAATTTTTTTCTAACTGAAAGTTTGTTCGATATTTTGACTGAAAGGGGGGATTTTTAGCCTTGAAGTTTTTTTTTTCAGAGGTACCTCATGATATTTTGTGAAAATTTTAAAAATCTGAAACCAAGGGTATTTCGCTTATTCACTCTCGGGAATACTCCCAAAAGACTTTACAAACACCGGCATCCACAGAAAATATTTACGAAACATCTTGTATTTATGGACCACTCAATAACGCGATGTGTGATTTATTCTTCAGCATACTTCGTATACGCATACATACGTCTGTCTGTCGGTCGGTCGGTCGATTTATACGAAATATATTTTCGATTAGATTACAATTTTCGATGTGATTTTGGTATCATTTCCGATCCGAAGAAGAATGAAAAAAAAAAAAAATGTCAATCCCACGCAGATAAAAACTCCATTTATGGATGACTTCTGTCAAAGCAACATCGTCGATTAATAGCTCAAATCGTTTGCTATAAATCACTCGCCATTCGTATTTCAACATCATCGCGTAAATTGGTCCGTACATCTGTAGTACGTATACATGGTTGGCCTGGGCTGGGCGCGGTGGAAGAAAAAATCTCGCACGCCATTTTCAATACGCGAGCTTTTCGCATTCCAGTGTCTAACATAAATAACGTCGAATTTTCAACGGCTTTCGACGTTAAAAAAAAAAATAATAATAAAAACCTTTCTCATATTCCACCGGGTATTCTATTTTACACGAAGCAAATTAACCATCAGCTGATACATCTCGACTAAAAAGCGAAGCAAAAAATAACTCCATTAAAAAAAATCGCATTTTTTTCCCCTCAAAATCTTAACACCTTGTTTTCTTACGCGTTTCACGCGGATAAAAAATACTTACAAATATATATTTCTCGAAACGAACAACAACCCACACGCGTATACAAACACCTCGATAAACAAAAACTATATCCTTCTAAATGGCCAAAGCATTCGACCGTATTACTCTAAGGGACTTTTACAATTAAGAAATTAATCTCTTTAAAAGCTCCATCATTTCAAACGCAGCTTTCTTACAATAATTACTGTGAAAACGTCCGCGTCGGTCGGTGGCGTTACAAAATAATATAAACACTTTAAACAATAAAATCTCGCTTCATATACGCAGCATTTTCCAGCCCTATTCGCTAAATTGAGCAAATCTTTTCGATAGTTGAGAAAATATTGATTTTTTTCAACAAATTTGTCGGTATAAATTGATAACTTCCTCTCGTTTTTCCGCCAATATGTGTTTTATGTACCATCGAACAAATGAATTTCTTTATCGAGTGTACCATGAAAACATCCGATAATTGATTTAATCTTTTGAAAAATATTCCATTCATTTAGTAGCAGAAAAAAAAAATTGAAAAATTCCACGTTGACATTAAAAAAAAAACAAAACAATTTCTTTAATTAAAGAATTCCTTGCAGTTATCAAATTCTCATTTCTTTTATCCAGGTTTATACTATTTGGAAACATTTTCCCTTTTCTGACTCTAAAGCACACGCTTCTATCAAGTTTTACAGTTCTGTTTTTTCAACCCCTTGGTATGTATCGTTGCTAAGTAAGGTACGCAATTTTAAGCAATTTTCGCCAAATAATCCAGTTCATGTGGGGTTATTTTATTTGAAAAAGAAAAAAAAAAAGGTGTCTTCTTTAGTTGAATCAATTTGCTCGACATGCTGTTGCACCATTTCTTGTATCTGAAGTTTCGCGATACCTATTACCTATATTTCGATCGCTCGCAAATTACCAAATTGTATTATTCTTTTTACAATTCTGAGCTCGATACAATTTTCTATTCTACTTATTGCCAACGATCAAAAAAGAACGTGCGCTGTGCAGCATTGATAAAAAAGAAAAGAATAAATAAAATAACAACGACACACAATTGATACAGATGTCGCGTCGCGTCGTTGGAGAAGTTTTTATTTCGAGTAGAAACAGCATAATTTAAATTTACCCCCCATTGGAGTTCGTAGCACGATACTTATTTCGTATTTACTTGTAACGAAATTTTTAGAAAAATTCAAAGCGCAAAAAGAAGTACGCTGATATATTTTTATACGTTCCAATCGTAAATTTGATAAGAATTAAATTATCTCAGTTAATAATAATGCACTTTAGCGAATCTTGTCACAATAATTACGTTTGTCAACGGATAATTCCATATTTATTTGAGGTAATTTATTATTCGACAGGCCATTATAATACCTTCGTCGAATGAAATATAGTTCGATTTACTCGTTTCAAGGGAATTTATACTTCGACCGATATACTTTTTCAGCCTATCGTAATTTGTATTATTCAAACCTTTTTCTTGTATTTCCGAAGGAAACTATGACAAGGGAGTTGTTATTATTTATAAATTTCAATAAGATTTAGGATTCTTCGTTCGGGCCACATTTGGATAAGGCACGTGGTACACGTACAGGCTAATTTGTGGTATAAGGCCATAGCAGGACTAAGCATAACGATTGGCCCTTGGGTCAGCCCGGCGGGGAGGGCAATGGAAAGTGAGCTTACCAAGTAAATTTTTTTCCTCCGCGTATTTCCGACCTATTTTTCTCCAAAATTGGTATAGAATTGAAAGTATTCATTAGAAGGAGGGGGATTGTGGAACATTCTCCAAATTTCTCGAATGTTATATATGACCTTAAAATGGACTTTGAAAACTTCGAGGAAGCTTGTACGGTCTCCCTTTTCGAAATGGCTGCTGGAAAATTTTTTTAGTGTTATTAGAGTATTTTACATTAGCTAGAATTTTTTCGAATTTTTTGTAGTTAAAGCCCCCTCTAAAAACCACGAAAATAATTTTTTTCCTTCGTTGGAAGTCAAATTTCTGACCAAATATCATAGTTTTTAACTGCTGTAGAAGGAGCCATCGGTCCAAAAAAAATTTAAATTTCTGAAAAGTGTAAAATTCTCCTGTTGAATGCCAGTTCAAAAAAAAGGTATCCTAAAAGGCTACCCAAAGTTTTTAAAGTCCATTTCAACGTTATATTTAAGGTTTGAAAAATCTAAAAAAAATCCACAACTTTCCTCTATAAGTACCTTCGTGCTCATACCAAGTTTGTGAAGAACGGTCGAAAATTCGACTAGGAAAAAGAAAATTAATGTAATAAACATCTTTCGATGTTGAAACTACCCATAACGTATATTTTTATCCGCCCCCACCCCCGCTAACGAGATGAAAACTCGTGGGTACCCTTAAAACTGATCTTTTACTGGTGTCTAAAGAGTAAGGCACTTCATCAGTTGGTAGAACTAACCGAGAGTATTGAAATTTTAAGGAGCTATAAATAAGTGAATTTTCATCTAGTTATATACAATTATTATTTTAAAGAATCCTATTTTACGAAAAATTTGATGGTGCCAATGGTAAAATTAGAGGTGATGATGATGATACATGTAAACCAAGTCATATTCATTTTTTGCCAACTTTTCATTTTGAAGGAAGTACATATGAATAAAAATTTGATTAAATGGTAATTTTTATCAAAAAATTTCAAGTAGGTCTAACTTTATCAAGTTTTAAAATAAGCGCAAACTTTACAGCTTTCATAAGAATTTTTGTTACTTTCAGACAGTTCTACCAACTGATGAAATATTGTGATAGTACATCAAATCATCTTGTATAAATTTCTTTAGTTGCGTTAAATTGATATTAAAGTTTTTGGTTGATGGTTGTTTTTTTTTTTGTTTTTTATAAAAACACCTACTGGTAGTATTTAGTAGCACAAGCCATTATCAGTTGCCTGATTAGGAGTTAATTTTTGAATAAATAGTTGTTGAAATCCCCTAAAAAAATTCATCTAGGACCACTACTTTTTTGGGGTTATAAGGGGATGCAGTTGGGTTGAAAAGTCAAAATTTCCAAAAAAGATGTTCATAAAGCACCAACTGCAGAGTACCCAACTTTTGATAAAAGTAGTAAAAAAATAAGAAATTTAAAGAGATAAATTTTATTATTATTATTATTTATTATTTTATTTTCATTTTTTTATTTTTTAATGTAGATATTTTTCATTTTTTTTCAATTTTTTCAAATGTTTAAAAATTAAAAAAATCTTTTTATTTGAGTAGTTACCTAGATAATCAAATCTGTTCATTTGAAATTTTTGGTGCGATGAATTTGATGTCGTTTATTTGTTTATGGAGCGGGGGAGGGGGTGTCAAATCAAGAGATTCCTGAAAATTTGGCGAAAAAAGTAGTGAAAAAGTGGTGATTTTTTAAAAAGAAATCCGTTAAATACTCTGAACTAAATCCCAGTAATTTTAACCCTCTTGCTCAATTTGAAAAGAAGATTGTACGAGAAACTGACTTTTTTCAAAGTCCAAAAAGAGTACTACTCTTCCCCCTCCCTCATATTTTCTCTCCTAATTTAGTTCGTCTTCGTTATAGGATCGCGTATCTTTGATTTAAAAAAATGCTATATTTTGGATAAATTGTGCAAATTTTGGTTCTATACCTGATCGTTAAAAAATGAACAATTTTTTCGACTTTTGCTCCTCACCACTCTTTCTTATCAAATTTGAACATAGCTGAATTTTCTATTCACTAAAGGTCAAACTAGCAAATTTGAGTGACCTCTGTGGGTATCGAGCCGAATAAATTATATATCCGATAGGTCCAAAAATGCGGTTAATGGTTGTTCAGGTTTTCAAACAGGATTTTGTTAATACTCTTTCTTGCCTCCGCTGTAAATTTATAGTCTGTTACAGTCTCATTTTCTACGATATGACCGAACATCAGGCTTAAAAAGAAATAAATTTCTGATCATGAGCGGAGTTCACTGTTTGAGAGGGGGGAGGGGAGGCTGAACTCCCACAAAAGAAAAGAATAACACTGAATAAATGTTTACATTTTAGCTAGCGTAAGTGTTTTCCTCGTGGTGGTGAAGGAGGAGGGCGCGGAAGAACCAAATTTTGTTTTCAACCGAATTAAGTAATCGATATGTATAATTGCCCGAATGAAGCAAGGGCAAAATTTCGAAAAAAATGAAACTTTCATTGAAAATAGACGCATGAACACTTGCTCTTCAGAGGTTACATTATATCAAATTTAAGTAGGTCACTATGCATACCGTATCCATATCGCGACCTTTGCAGGTCAAATAAGGCAAAAAATAAATCAAAAAACGCGTTTTTCACGAGTTTCTAATTTTTTCGAGCATGTTGGAATTGAACCTCCCCCCCACGCTCTTGAGCAGTACTTAAAATATTTGTTATATTTGAGAGTATGATTAAATTAAAAAAAAAAAAAACAGTTCTATCCTTGCCCCTTCTAATTGTTTTTAATTTTCAAGATTTTCAATCCCCACCCCAGCCCCTAAATATTCGAAAAAAATTGGAAAATTTTTTGAATATGCAATGTCAGTATTTTATGAAAAAATTTCTAACATTTTTGACCTCCCCCCCCCTGTGCCATATTACTCGAGTCGTGATGGAGGAAGCGAGTGAAAACCTTTTTTGGGGCGGTTTTGTATTAGAACTAACATTTTGGGTAAGTTTCATCCTACTCGACGACAAGGCGGAATTTACTATCTTATTGTAGGACCCTTTGTATATTTTACGAGAGAAGTCTAAAAATGGTATTAATGATTTTCAAGGCCCCCCCAAAACGAATTACATCGAGTCGATAGTCCTTAATAGCCTGTTTTTTTTTCAACAATATGACCGATAAAAATCCGACTTGAAAAAATTTATTCATTGATGCACACGTACTTATTTATTCTGCGAATTGGTTTAAACTGGTTATGAATAGAGATATTCCAGATTCAGAATAAAAATTACTTTAAAATAACCATAAAAAAATATCTTATCAGTAAAATATATATGAATTTCAAAACAACGATTTAGAATATAATAATTTGAATGAAAAATAGCAAGTTTCTTTAGTTCACTGAACTGAATTTACAATACACAAGCTGTTTCAACCTTGTGCTCTCTCATACCTTTGCATCGAATCGACGTGTGTGTTGAGAAGAATATATTGAGTTATATGCATTTGAAAAGGTTTTCGATTTATTGACGTCAGTGTCGAGATACACCCGAAAGGTTAATTTATACCATTTGATCATTTGAATACGATAAAACGAGCGAAGATAGCGTTAAGAAAGTGATGCAAGCTGTTTTGTTATTCACGTATTGTGTATAGGTAAGGTATGGAGAAAGGGAACTCGAATACGCGAAAGAAAAACAATAACTCAACATATATCGTACAATCGGTTTATTTTTAATTCTCGTACAAAACGTAGTACATATAAACCTTTTCACTTAATTTTGCCGAGGTTAATATTGTTGTACTGTACAAATGTTCTGTGTACTTTTGGCTGTACGTGTATTTTCATTGTATATGTACGCGTACACTTGAACGTAAAAGTTGAAAAAACATCGGAAAATAGCTGGGTTATAACGAGTGAAAAATGCGGAAAAATTCAACGTAGATATTGTTTTCTCAGCGGTAAATAACCGCGTATACTTACTATACTTATAGTCAGTCGAGATGCTCGTAGAATTTTCGTTCGTTTTGGTATATAAATAAACAACATAATGCGGGTAAAAAAAAAAAATAACCCAAAGTTGAGGTTTTTCTCTGTGTAATCTCATTAAAAACTTTATCATGCTAAGTTTTTTTCCGGAGACTTTGTATAAAATTACTCGGATATCTTTCGGATTAAAATCCAAAAAGTTTAGATTACAAGATTGTGTGCAACGATAAGTTACCCGATAGATTTAACGTTGCAAAATTTCGGCTTATGTTATTAATCGAGCGGCGAATATTTTATCGCTATTCTGACGTTATTTTTCAAATTAATTTTATATAACTTTAGATTGCGTTAAATCAATTTATTGTAATTCGAATAGTGTCAGGTTATCGATGTATGTAACTCGGACGATATTTACGTGTATTGTATAAAAAGCCAAGTTTTTTGAGGTACTGTACTCGAAATGAAATAATGAAATATCGTTTCTTTTTTAATGGCTATTTATTTTGGTATACGAAAATCAAGCCATTAATCAAGCTATTAATTTGTTACGGGAATTTTTTTCCCTATCCCACACGAATTTTTTCATGGCGTTAAAAAATTGAGCCATTTTTTTTGAGTCTGTTCCAAAACTAATATTTTGACAATTCACGTACTTTTTTTTAACGACGATTTCAAGTAAACATATTAGGAAAATGATTAGCTGATTATCGTGTTATTCGTCGATAGTATAAAAATAGAGGTGTGAATAAAAAGTACTCCCATAAATAAAATTCGTTATAACTTGATCGTGTCAAAAATCAATCGGTACAAATTTTAATTTATACTATTACGAAAATATTGTAAACAAGAGCAAAGGTAAAGATGTACATAGGTAGATGTACCTATCGTATTCGTCTTTATACCAATAAAAAATAAAATAAATTTCATTATCGAATAAATATTGCAAAGAAGCTGTTGAACACGTTATCTTATCAGGTATAGATATACTTTTGCTGCGATGATAAGCCAAACGTGTATTGTATACGCCTCCTGTAATGTTTATAATTATCACTAAAGAGCATAAATTATATATATTAATTTTTATGCCATCACTAAATGAATTATAAGACCGAAAGTAAAAGTACATATGTACATGTATACTTGAGTAAGGTCATCGTAGTATGTGTTAGTGTAATATTTTGTAGATATAGTTGTCACCTTTTTTCTTTTTTGTTTTGTTTTTATGTTCACGAAAAATATATCTTTTGTGCAGGAATTTGGTTCACAACCTTTGCGAACAGCATCTCCCGGAGAAGACGCCGAAGCCATAGCGAGAGAATATAGACAACGAGCCGGTGAGTAATGAGAATTTTAATTTTATTAGCAGGGAATTTTCCGTTCGAAAATTGTCGAGTAGAGGTAGGGTATTGTTTATGAATAACCAACGCACCGAAGCGAGTTATTAGAAGTACACGTACCGGCGAATACAAAATGTAGTAAACCGATTATCGGTATATTTATCTCGAGTCGAGAAGAAAAAAAATTTCGTATCAGCGTTTAACAGACCGGTAGATTGTGACGAGTGTTGCTATGAGCAAATTGTACGTACATAGTAAAATATTGTTGTCTGTTTATTGCGCATTTCGCGATTGTCGACACGATAAGATGAGAAATAAATGCGCGATTTTATCGTCAATTATGTACCTGGCAGTGTAGTGAATTGATGCGAATGTTGGGATTGCTGGCTGGTTCGTAGCGTGGCGGTTTGATGGTGTCATTTATGCCAACGGCGGATATCGATATTGAACTTGAAATTATGGTGAGTCGAGTGAAATTTTTTTCTGCGTTGAAAATTTTGTACATAATTTTCGAATCGAGTGTGTTTTTTAGAGTGATTTTCTGTGTCATAGGTTATTACAGACTATAGACCTACGGCGGATGGTAACCGGGAGGCAGGAGGGGAGTCAACGAAATCCATTTTGGGGCCTAGGAAAGGCATTGAGACCATTCTTGATCTTATGACATATTTATTTTTTTAATTTTTAATTTATTTGCCCGAAACTAAAAATCATTTACTCAGCTCCGCACCAGCCAAAATTGGTAAAATTTTGGCAATGAGCTTTATATATGTGAGTTAGAACGACCTTGGGTCATAATTCAGTGATGCTCAAATTTGAGGGAGAAGATGCTGACGGAATTAAAATGGTAAAAGGCTTCAGAGGGATAAGCGTAGCTAAGTTTACTTTGGTAAAATTTTTGGGATGATACTTTAATCCCACTGCTTTCCGAGGAGGCTTTTTCTATGCCATATTGCCAATAAAAACCAGGCTATTACGGTCTGTCGACCTAAGGCGGATGAGGGGTGGAAATATTACTAGAATTCGTTTTGGGGTCGTGGAAGAAAATTACCACTATTTCTGGCTATATCAGATATTTATTTTTATTTTTACATCGAAAGATGTTTAATAGCGTCCGTCAACAGTAGGCCATCAAAATATGGGCACTCATAATCCGGATGATTCAAATTTTGAGGGGGAGATAACATGCTCACATGTTTAGGGTTATATGTCTCGTGTTAATCAGATCATACGTAGTTCGATTATATCAGATGAAAAATTGAAATACCAATAAATGATAAAAAATCAATTACGTTCATAGATTTAGGATTAGAATCCTCTGATAAAGTCTAGTGTTGTGTGGAAGGATATTATTTGATAGTTGTAAATTGTAATTATGCGAGATAAAATGTTGTACTATGAAAAAATAAAAATAAAAATAAAATGAAGAAAATAGCAATAGTTGATTTTATGATTTTAAATTGAAATATTGAGCAATATTAAAAAAAATAAGCCTGGACTTCGAAGTTTGAGTTTCAAATAGTGTTTAACTCGATAATTTATTGTTAAAATGTTCGAACTTATGCAGTTATGCAATTCTCAACATTGAAAAAAGAATCACATTAGAATGTCTATGTGAAAAAATTGCTTAAACAATAAAAGAAAATGAGTCAATTTTTCTGAAAAAATAGAAGAAAATTTTTTGGGCTGCAAGCATTAGATAAAAAAAAAATGAGAAAAGTATTGTACCAACTACGTTTAAAATATCCATAGAGATTTTCTCGATATTTTCTCTTCGAGTGCAAAGAGTACCAAGTATTTTATTTCACCCCCCCCCCCTCCCCAACGAAACTATCATTTGCTTAGCTCGATACCGACCAAAATCAGTCAAATTTGTGAATGGGGATGATCTTTGATCAAAATCAAGTTATGTCCAAATTTGGGGGAGGGGTGCTGAGGAGCAAAATTTGTTATTTTTGTGTCAATTGATAGAGAATCAAAAGTCGTGTAACATTTCCACAAATCATCCTCTTAGATCAATTAAGAGAGGAAGTATTTTGGTTTCTCCTCATTTTGACCTTGAAAATAGGCTATTTCTCCTCTATCTTCCTTCCAAATTGAGCTAGGAAGGTTAAATTTGGGAAGGGGAGCATAAATGTGACTTCTGGCGGTTTAGGCTTTTCAGTCCCATTTTACCACCTCGTAGCTCCGAAAAAAAGGATTTTTGAGCAGTTTTTCTTATTAGCGGACTTTACTGACGTAAGTTCGCTATGGCGATCATACTGGTTTATTTTATTTATTTATTTATTTACAGGTATTTGTTGAAGCCAGTTCTTTTCTAACCCGATTTCTCTCGTTAAACTTGACAGATCGCTTTGAAACTTTTACAGCAGGTCTAGCTCGTATAGGAAAAGAGCTGATTAGGTTTTGGTGCAATTCTGTGCGCAAAAAGCTGAGCTTTCGCCAAAAGAAGCTCGAATTTGGGTAGTGTCATTCTAACGTGATGACTACCGTTGAACGTTAGAAGTTGAGCCCTTCGAAGTTCAAAGTTCTTGCAATTTTTTACAAATATCTTGCGATAGGTGCATCGTAAAGGAAAATGGAGGGCAATTTTGATGGTCAGAAATTTTACGCTTTACAACTTTGGTTCTTTGATATTTTTTTCAATGGTTTACCGTTTTCGGGAAAAATGAGCTCAAAGCTTTCAGGCTTCTGATTGGTCGAATTTTTCTGATTTAATAGATACGTGTAATTGAATTCTAAGCTTGTGGTTGGTCAATTGCTTTCATTGATTCAGTGAATACATGTGTGTTGCTTCCTCGCTATAAAGAGGACTTTAAAGGCATAGAAAGTTGAGCTTGCAAACCTGAGCATTTTTTAGTTTTTGAAGAGTAGGTTCAGCTCATAAGAAAGACAAGCTGATTAGATTTTGGTGCAATTTTGTTCACAAAAAGCCTAGCTTATTTTGTAAAAAAGCTCAGTTTAAGTCACTTCTTCAAAAGTATCTTTTAAATTCATAATAATCACATGTTGGAATAGTTTCAAAAGATTCAACAAAATTGAAACAGTTTAGGAGTTACTTAAATTCAATCATGAGTTGGAATAGATAGCAAAAGTGTTGAGGAAGTAAAGTCTGTTGATAAGACGCTCCAGTGTCTCCAATTTTTTAAGTCACTTCTCCTTCAAATTTAACTAGGAGATTGAGATTCGGCACGTAAATTTGTTAGGAGTGCTAGGCAGTGGCGTAAATACGATGGAGGGAGGGAGTTTGGTTTTGAACCCTTATTCCTGCTCTTCCCCTCTCCTCATATCGAGTGATTTCTATGTATAAATTCAATTTTACCCGCGAAAAAACAGAAATATTCAGCATTTAAAGCTTGGATGTATATCAAAATATTTATTTTTTGATCTCAGATCCTAAAAATTTTATAAAATTTTCGTCCACGCTTCGCTTATATATATTTTTAACTTTCTAAAAAAAAGTTTCAGCAAATCCCTCCTCACCCCATCTTCCCAGAAATCGACAATTGCGTTACCGATGCTAGATGTGCCTTTTTGGGGGTTTCAACTTTTCAACCTCCTTGCCTCTTCTTACAGCCCCGAAAAAGTGGTTCTTTCATCGATTTTTTTCATTTTTTAAGTTTGTCCCTCGCATATCTCTCCTCCTAATTGAGCTAGAAAATTGAAATTTGGTATGTAGACTTGGTAATTGTGCTAAATGTGCCTTTTCAGGGTTTCAGATATTTATTGCAATAACCTTTAACCGTACCACTACTGAAGGAAAAACAATCCAGAGCACATCTCATTTTTATTGCTTGAATATAGGTACAATTTGTGTAGCTTCTTAACTTGAGGAAAATCAGGCCCAAAAGCAATGCATTGCGATGATTTTTTGTTCTTTTTTCGTCATGTTGTCGATACATACGAGAGGCATCGCTGAAAAAAATCACCGTCCACCTCCTCCCATAAGTTACCCTGAAAATGACATTTCAAAATATTATTTATTTTTATTAGTAAGGATACTGGTTTGGTACAAGTTTGAAACTGTCCGTTTTGGATATGCATTTGACCTCTTTTTTACATTTTTTTTTTCAAAATTTTAATTCATTAGTATCATGGTCAAAATTTGAAAAAAAATTGAAAGGGGAGAGGGTAAACAAAGCTACAGAAATTGGAAAAATCTGAAAATGTCGAAATTTTTTTCGTATTTAGTGTAATTGCAGCTTGTGAGAGTAGAAAATCATAGCTGAGAAACGAAACTTCCATGGGAGCCTCTGCTAGACCTTTGCAGCACACCTCCCCCTCCCATTTTTTGATTACAAGTACGTTCATGGTATTGGTATCGTTTTCTTATAAATCGAACTCCCTGACTACAAATATAAAATCAGATTTTCAATTCGACCCCTATTAGTACCGTATTCTGAAAGTGAGATGGTGCTCCGGGGTACTGAAAATTTTAAGGACATTCGATTCATGCGCAAACTACATCGTTATTATGGACGTGCCTACGAACCCAAAATAGGGGTGAGGGATGCTTTATGGTCCAATTGAGATCCCACGAGGAGGGGGTTCTCTTTTTTGATCTTGAAATAGAGCTGCTAGATGCATGTTTCCCCTCCAAATTGAGCTAGGATGTTGAAATTTAGTACTTTAGGCTTTTCGACTTTTGAGCCTCGTTGCATCACCTCGCAGTCCCAAAATAGTAACTTTTTGGTTGGTTTTCCTTATTTTTCGAATCTGTTCCACGTATATTTCCTCTTCAAACTGAGCTAGGAATTTGAAGATTGGTATGTAACTATGTCTTTTGGCGGTCTCGATTTTGAGCTCTATTGAATCTCCTCACAGCTTCTCAGAAATAATTTTTGGATATTTTTTCAGTTTATTTCACACATATCTCTCATCCAAATTGATTTAAGGAGTTGAAATTCGCTGTGTAGATTCAGTAGTGGTCCCAGGTGTGCCTTTTGAGAATTTCAACTATTCACTCCAATATCCACATGTACCTCTCTCTAGTATTGATAAAAAAAAAAACATGACTGGGTGGTTCTTTTTTTATTCCACGAATGAACAATTTACGTATCTTCTTCATCTTACGATAATCAGACTGAAAAAGCAACGCATTGCGATATTTTTCCTTTTTTTTTTTACTACAATAAAATATTCTATAAACGTATATTAGCGTTGTATTCAAATGAAGAGAGATTTGTTTGGTGGAACGCGAATTTGAAATTGAGTTCAGGGTTTTACGTATAATGCCGAATACATCAGCGGTATTTTTGTACACCATACACATAGTCGAATCGACCAAAACGAATGAATTTTTCACAGGTGAACGACCAACCGCGTGTATTTTGTAAATAAATTACATGTATAGTAACCACGATGAGTAAATATTTGATTACGTAAGAATTTCGGAAGGAAATTATTCGTGTTAAAAAAGAAAAAAAAAAGTACGTACGAAGAGTGATTTTTATTACCCAGGGGGAAGGGGGGAGGGTTAGGGTAGGGTGGTTTCTCTAATTAGTCGCGAAACTTACGTAAATTATATTCAGCCGAGTGTGCAACTGTCGCGAAATTTTTTTTACTTTGTATATCGTGTATTTTTTCACGTAGGATGGGTTATTTTTGTAAATTACTCGGTATATCCACAACGTGGTTTTTCTAACAGATGGTGTCCCCTTTTTATGCGAGTGTTTTAACATACGTTGAATTTGCCAAAAGCATTTATTAAAAGGTTTAATTGTTGTGTGCTGAACATGAAAATTTTAATGATACGAAAAAAAGTAAACACCCGGTGTGAATTATTAACTTTATTGTTGTAATTTTGTATTTCGCGGCAGGCTGATGTGTTGGAAATTGAAAAAAAAAAGTTTATTGTGTACTGATACGTTTACTTATAATACCTGATATTACCTACCTAGTATCTAGCTACCTACCTACTCGTCTAATATTTTCATGCCCATGGTGTTTGAATAATAGATTTAGCTCTAGGTGTATTATACACATATCGATCGCAAGCATACTTACTTAAATACGAATTTAACTATGCGATATGTTCAAATTCGCGTGATAAACTTGTTCGGGCATGGTTTAAACTTGAAACCAATAAAATGTATGCTTTTATCTTCTTTCATCATGGCGACCTTGCCCAATCGAGAATAAAGTTGAATTAGGGTAATATGCTTTAAGATACATCAAAGGGCTGAAATTTGTGTATAGATAGTAATTTCACTTTGAAGCATCTTTATTGAGAAAACTTTCGAAATGGAATCTGTATAAATTACTGTGCGTGCGTTTTAATCTTTTTTCCTTTTATTAAAATATATTTATTTATTCATGAAAACGTTATTTCTATTTCGGCCAGATTTCGTTATACTCGAAATTGCGAAAATGTTATCGTCCCTTAAGAATGAGTGAATCAATCGTTGTATGTTCGCATTTTGAAATAAACTATCCGATTTTGTTGGCGAACTGTAATGAGTTTTAATTTTGAAAATAAGAAGCTCCTTTTGGCCAGCCCCCTTTACCACATTGACGTAAAAATATGTTTTTTGTTTGGGGGAAAAATTCTGTTCTAAGGTGTATTCGAAAGATAATCTCGAAACTGATGCTAGTGCGTCATGATAAGAATGATCCTAGTATTATGGGCTTCTAAAGACCGTGATATTATTATGTGATCTTATAAGAAGCCCTCAGCAGCCCTCCAGATAGATATCGCCCATCGGTGAATTTTAAAATGATATTTTGTATGACTTTTTCGACCCTTCTTTCATTTTTCGACCTTTTTAGAGGATTATAAATCAACATTATAATGGATTTTTTCTCATCATCACATATTCTCAATTTCTCAAAGTAAAGAATTGACGATTCAGGATAAAAAATTAAAATATTTTTCAACGTTTTTTTTTTTTTTTTCATTTTTAGCTTGATTTTCTATATCATATTGTCAATGAAAACCAGGCTGTTATGGTCTATTGACATATGGCGAATGAGGGAGAGGGGGTATATCAACAAAATCCGTTTTGAGGTCCGAGAAGACCATTACCGCTATTTTTAGCCATCTCAGATATTTGTCTTTATTTATTTTACATTTTTTCCGACGAAACTAAAAATTATTTGCTTCGCTTGATAGTTACCAAAATCGATTAAATTTAGGAAATAGCCTTTGATTCGCGACAGATTTGATATCCTGGAGTGAGGATGACCTCGGCTCAAAATTCAGTTGTGCTTAAATCTTGAGCAGGAGGTGCTGAGAGTCTAAAATTGCAAAAATTGTTCCTTTTTGAGCCAATCGATAGTCAATCCATATCCATAAATCAGCCCCTTAGGTCAATTAAGAGGGGAGATATGAAATTTCGCCCCTTTTTAACCATAAAAAAAGGATGTTCTTCTTCTATCTCATCTCCAAATTGAGCTAGGAAGTGGAAATTTGGTATGTAGACTTACAAGGGAACATGGATGTACCTTCTGGGGTTTCAACTTTTCAGACTCATTGTCTTCTTACAGCCCAAAAATAGCGATGCTTCTTTTTTATGTTTTTCAAAGGTGTGAAATGACAGTTTGGATGATAATTTTTTTTTGCCTTTGTGTTGTGATTTTGGTGATGTAAAATGGTCTTTTTTGTTATTATATGTCAACTTTATATGCAAAATGGAAAAAATTGACGTTTTCGAAGTTTTTTTTTTTTCAATTCCTTTGCGATTTAATGGTCAAGAATCACTAGCTAAGCATTATATCATGTCGGTGAAGTATCAGGTACAACGGGGTTAATAGGCCCATTACTTTTGAATAATTTAAGCGGGTAGTTGATATCAAAGGGGGCGATATAGTATAACTTGACGAATTTTTATAGGTTTTTAGCCTGATTTTCTATGTCATATTGTCAATGAAAACCAGGCTATTGCAGTCTATCGACCAGCGACGGACCAGAAGGGATATCAAAATCCGTTTTGGATTCCTAGAAAACCCATTAAGACAATTTTTAGCCGTATCATATATTTATTTTTTCCTCAGACATTAAAATCATTTACTGCACTCGACACCGACAAAAACCGCTCCAATGTGGTCAATCGGCTCAGTTTGGAAGCGGGTTAGATATATATGAGTGTAGATGAACTTGGGTCCAAATTCAGTTATGCCCCAATTTGGGGGAGGTGGTGCTGAGGGGTCAAAAACGAAAAAATTTACCCTTCTTAAGCCAATTGATAGAGAATCAAAAATTGTGTAACATCCAAAAATCAACCTTTCAAGTTGATTAGGAGGAGTGATAATGGGGGGAGGGTGGCCGTTCCTCCTCCATCTCTCCACCAAACTGAGCTAAGAAGTTGAAATTTGGTATGTACATTTAGTTAGAGCCATGGATGTGCTTTTTAGGAGTTCCGACTTTTCAACTCTATTGCACCCCTTCACAGCACCAAAAAGTGGTTTTTTAGAAATGTTTTTCTCATTTATCGAGTTTGTTCTTCGCATAACTCTCTTCCAATTTGAGCTAGGAACTTGAAATTTGGTATGTAGACTATGTACATTTAGTAGGGACCCTATATGTGCCTTTTGAAGGTATTGACTTTTCAGTCCCATTTAACCCGTTCACAGCCCCAAATATGTGGTTTTTTGGTTGATTTTTCTTATTTTTAAAGTTTGTTCCTCGCATAACTCCCCTCCAAATTGGGCTGCGAAGTTGAAATGTAGTGTGTCCCGTCTGTAGGAACCCTTGACGTGCAATTTGGGGGTTTGAACTATTTAGCCCCATTTCACCCCTTCACAGCCTAAAGTATGTGGTTTTTTGGTCGATTTTTCTTATTTTTAGTTTGTTCCTCGCAAAACTCCCCTCATAATTGGACCAGGAAGTTGAAATTAGGTATTTCCCGTCTGTAGGGATCCTTGATGTGCATTTTGGGGGTTTCAACTATTTAGCCCCGTTGAACCCTTCCTATCTGCGATGCTAATTAGAAGCGATTCTTCTTTTCATTTGCAATTCTCATGATTGTAATGTATATGTCACGAAAATCAAACTGAAAAAGCATCGCAAAGCGATGGAATAACTAGTTTAATTTCATATTTTTAAAAGCGCACTTCAAAAGTAAATAAACGAAAATATCGAGTAAATAACCCATCATCGATGATGATAACCTGCATCGGAAAAAAAAAGCTACTATCTTATTCGAGTTATTCAAATGAAGTGCACTTCATTTATTCTTGATAAAAATTAAATTTACGTTTGAGAAAAAAAAAAATGCGATATCATAAATGAAACCATTCCTGATGATCCATCTCAAATTTCCAAAATCCTCTATCTAATAAAAGAACTCAAGTTAACAAACCAGATTTAGATTCCCTGTCCACTGGG
>FIZR01016946.1:0-21594 GCA_900060175.1 Ferrisia virgata
GTAGGAGGATTTTTTTCATTTCAATTAATGAATCTGGGATTTTTGGGGGGATTTCAGAGATGTTCAGGGTTTGTCTTTCATGTTTTAGAAAAGGGCAAAAGAAGAGAAGGTGTTGGATTGAGGTGGGCTCGGAGTTGCAAAACTGGCATATTGGTTCGAGGTTTTTTGAGATATAAGTGGCTGTGGGTGAGTTTAGTATAACCGAAGCGAGTGATGATTATTTCTTCTGAACGATTTAGGAATGAAAGTTTTTTCCATGGGAGGACGGTTTTTTTGTAAAGGGAAAGCTTATTATTTGTTTTGGAATTTCATAGATTTTGGTTCTGAATATGCTTTTTGGCGGTTTCGTTTTTAGCCTGATCATCAATGTCATATTGTCAATGAAAACCAGACTATTACAGTCTATCCACGAACGATGGACGAGGGGGGGGCGATATCAACAAAATCCGTTTTGGGGTCCTAGAAAATCATTAAGACGATTTTTAGTCATGTCAGATATTTATTTTCATTTTTATTTTATTTTATTTTATTTTCCGAACAATAAAATTATTTACTGTACTTGATACCGACCAAAATCGCTCCAATTCGGTCAATCGGCTCAACTTGGCGACAGATTAGATACATATGAGTAGGGATGAACTTGAGTCAAAATTCAATAATGCCCCAATTTGAGGTAAGGGGTGCTGAGGGGTCAAAAACGCAAAAATTTCCTTTTCTTAAACCAATTGGTAGAGAATCAAAAGTTATATATCATATCCAAAAATCAACCTGTTAATTAAATTAGGACGGGCGATACGGGGCTTTTCCCCTTTTTTGACCCTGAAAAGGGGCCGTTCCTCCCCTACTTCCCCATCGAATTGAGCTAGGAAGTTGAAATTTGGTATGTACATTTAGTTGGGTCCCTAGATGTGCCTTTTGGGGGATCCGACTTTTCAGCCTCATTTCACCCCTTCACAGCTCCAAAAAAGTTGCTTTTTGGTCGTTTTTTCTTATTTTTTGAGGTTGCTCCTCGCATAACTCCCCTCCAAATTGAGCTAGAAACTTGAAATTAGGTATGTTCCGTCTGTAGGCTCCTGGATGCGTCTTCTGAAGGTTTTGACTTTTCATTCCAATTGTAATCCCTCACTGTCCCGAGAAAGTTCGTTTTTGGTCAATTTTACTTGTATTTTTCAAGTTTGTTTCACACATGTTTCCCTTTAAAATTGAGCTAAATGGTTGAAATTTGGCTTGAAGGTTTAATAGGGATTTTAAACGTTCCAATTTGAGGGGTTTTAGCCATTCATTTCAATATTTACGTATTTTCATCCCTACCACTTATTAAGAAAAAACACCTCAGAGTGTTAGTTTGCAGAAAATTTGAACAATTCTCACGTATCATCAATATTTTATGAAAATCAGGCTCAAAAAGTAACGTATTGCGATGCTTTTTTAAGCAATAGCTCTCTCCATTCTCAATTTGACTTATGACCTAATTTTTCTAATTTTAACGCAATCCATGATTTCTGAGAAAAACACATTTTTTTTGCATTTTTTGGGTTTTTGAAAGAAGCTTAAATCTTTCAAAAAAATTGAAAAAAGTGTACTCGTCAAAACACATGCTTTGGCGAAAAAATATTTTATGTACAGTACACCCGCTGAGGTCAGTGGTGTAGAAGTTCAAAGTTTTTTCCCCCCTCTCCCCTCCCCCGGGGTAAAAAAGTTTAGAAAAATTCGTGTTAGAACACCTACAATTACTTTAAACATTTGGAATAAAATCATAATTTTTCTTTAAATACGAGTAAGTATAGAAATTTTTTCCACAAAAAAAAGATTTTTTCGATATTCTCAGCAAGAGGGTCGAGGTGGGGGAAGTTTTTTTGCCTTAAAATTTTTTAAAGTATCTCTAGTGATGTTTTGGAAATTTGGGATCAAGGAGATTTTGCCTCTTCTTACCTAGGAATACACTTATAGCATGTAGATTTAGTAAGGATCCTATAACTGTACTCTTTTGGGATTTAGACTTTTCTGCTCATTTTTACATTGTCATACCTCAGAAAAAGTGGTTCTCCAGGACCTATATTCCTTCCAAATTAACCGAAAATGTTGGAATTTGGCATTTAGATTTAACAGCGATCCTGAATATTTTTCCAAACGTGTTACAATTGATGAAATTTGAAAATTCCTAATATTTCACGAAAATCGTGCCAAAAAAGTATTCCTTTTTTTATTTTTTATTATTTCTTTTACGCGTGTATAGATTTAATCATGAAATTTTGAATTTACGCTTGAAAAAGTGTTGTGAAAATCGTAATCAACTTAGAAAGATGAAAAAAAAAAAAAAAAAAAAAAAAAAAAAAAAAAAAAAAACAGAAAAGATGAAATTTACGAAGTCTTTGTAAATAAGTAAGTTAACTCAGAATTACGCTGTATTTTTCGTATATCCATAAAGATTTTCATTTGGTATTAAATTTTTGCAATAAAAATAGGGCTATCGGAGTGCGTACATCTTCGCACGCCGTTGAATAGTTTTTCATATTTTTTCAAGATTACTGAAGTTTGTAAAATTTTTTTAGAAAAAATCTCTATGATGCGTGAAACACTTTTAATATAGAATTTAATATTTTTCTCGATGAAAACATCACAAAAGAAAGGTTTTTTTTCTCAGTTATGTTTTTTACGCTTCTGCGAGAATACTTCAAATGGAAAAAAGTCTTTTGTGCATCAAAAATATATAATGATGAAATTAATATCATAATCTGAAAAGCTTAAGTATTATCGATATTGGAACCCTACCTTCTACAAAAAAAAAAAATCAAAATTTCGCTTACTTTTTCCCAATCTTCGTAAGGTAGTTGCGAATAATTGACGTACACCTGATGGCATCGAGGAGTGGCCGATGTGCATCCTTCTTTACACGAGGCCCACGTGCAGTTGCTAAGCCCTTCGGCATAAATATGCCTGGCAGTAGTGCATACGACCGGTGTAGCGTCGAAATTCGCCATTATGGTGGTTATCGAAGGATCGACGACGAACGGTATTAAAAACAAGAAGGCGAATACAGACAATAAAGCCGTCACCCCCAGACACAGAGACATGTAAAATTTTACTTTCTCTACGAACGTCATATTTTTCAAATCTTCTTCTCCTTTTAGTTTTATTGTCATTAGGCTATAATTATAATAGTAATACGGTAAATTTATCGATAATAACTTTATAACCTATATAAAAATTGATTCGTAAGCGTATTCGATCCTCTAAATTAAGCCGACAAATTTTTCTTCTTATCTTTCTAGGCTTGCTTGCGTTTTTTTTTGTTTTTTTTTTTTTTTTTTTTTTTTTTTTTTTTTTATTATTTACTTCTTTTAAATACGTTATAAAATTAGTTAGATTTTTTTTCGGTACGCATTCCCTTCCTATAATTTTGAAATTTTTGGGCGCACTTGAATTGGCGAATAAAGTTTTCTTCTTTGGGTAACGCTGGTGTGTATTGCGCTCTGATGTAGCTTATATATTTGATGAGATTTTTTTTTTTTTTGTAATTCTTCGTTCGCTTCGAGTTATCAAATGTGCTATTGCGTGTGATTATAGTGCGCTCTACCCTGGTCGCATCAGTATTCGTTTAATGGTAAACTGTGTTGATGCGTTGGGCTGTCTTCCAGGAGGGGAATGCCTGAAAAAAAAAACAATACGAATAATCGATTAGGTATGGTATATGTATCATTTGTGGCACCCTTATCACTACAGCAAATGCTCGCTAAGTAGTATTTCTCGTTACACCTTCAAACCGAAACGTAAGCAAAACGATTTATACTTATGTGGTTCTTTTAGGTTACCGTATATTTTCAAATGTACCGGGTTTTTGGCATTATCCTCCATCCCCTTATACCTGTGATAGGACAACTCATGAGACTTACACGTATAATGGTTAGCATACCCAAAATAATCGAAGGGACTGAAATATACTGTTTTCAAAATTACACATTTGTCCAAACCTGCTGTTCACTTTGAAAATTTATAGAAAGAAGTTAATAACGATGAAAATTCGCTGTTTGCTCTAAAACATAATACACAAACCAAGAGGGGGGATGAAGTGAGTGGCAAACTACGACGATGTGAGTATGAGAAAATTTAATTGAAAATTTTCAATTTTTTCAGTTTTTTGTGGATAATTTCTGAAAAAGCTGTTAGCTCACTACTAAAAATTTTTTTAAATGTGTAGTAATGCCCCTTTTCCAAAAATTTTTTCTGTATGGAAGAAAAAAGTATATTGAATTTTATGAAATGTAAAATCATGGACTTTTTAGAAAAAAATTGATAAATTGATAAATTTCAGAATTTTTTTGCGTTGGGAAACACCCTTCAGAGTTTCTGCTCAGACCATGGAGTGGAAGAGGGGATACATTACTATCCATTTTAAAAATGTTCAAATGAGATCTCATAATAGCTTTTTCAAAAGTTAGTCACATAAAAACTGAAAAAGTCAGAAATTTTCAACTAAATTTTTTCATACTTATATCGTCTTAGTTTGCTAACCACTTCATCCCCACGCTTGATTTTTTTACCGCAGTCCTTCGCTCAAATTCCTCGCATTCGGGCACAATCGTAATGCTTATCTCGCATTCACTTTCAGAATTTGGATTTTTCAGCTTGATTTTCCATGTCATATTATCAATAAAAACCAAGCAATTACAACCCCAACTTTTGGTTGGTTTTTCTTATTTTCTGAATTTGTTTCTGGCGTAACTCCCATCTAAATTGAGCTAGGAAGTTAAAATTTGGTATGTGGATTTAACATAAGTCCTGGATGTACTTTTTGGGAGTCTGGACTTCTCAGCTTTATTGCACCTCCTCTCAGTCCCAAAAATGTAGCTTTTTGATCAGTTTTTCTTATATTTTGAGTTTGTTACGCCCATTACTCACCTCCAAATTGATGTAGGAAGTTAAAATTTAGTGTATGGGTTTAGTATAGATCCTAGATGTGCCATTTGGTGTATAGACTTTTTAGCCCCATTGAATCCTTCCCAACATTCCCCAAAAATCCGGAGAGGAGCCGGAGGGACTTGAATTGATAATCTTGGAGTCGGAGTCAGAGGTACCTTTTAAAAAAGTGTAGAGCCAAAGCCAAAAGGGACTTGAATCAAAAACCTCGGAGTTGGAGCCTGAGGTACCAGAGCTCTTCCCTCCGGATCCCTGAATTTTTTTTTTTTTTTTGAACTAGACTTTGAAAGTATTAATCATAATAAGATGATAAAGATGTTTCTGAAAGTGAAAGAATCTACACTTCACTTACATGTAGATAGTATTTTGGAATTTCATAAATTAAACTAAAACTGTTCGCTGTTTAAAATATTAATTGAGAAATTTATTTAAAATGAACATTTCAGATTTGCAGTTTAAAATTTCGTCTGAGTCATTCGACTTGAAAACTGATTCTGTAGACGTATTCATTTTATCAGGTATCTTTTGTACGTGTATGGAAGGGGTTCTCATGTGAAAACAGAGAAAAACACATTCCCTCCAATAAGGAATTTTATAGATTTCTATTTAGTTATGAAACCTCTGGAGCCTTTTAAAAATTGCTTAGAGCCAGAGCCGGAGCCACTTTTAAAAAATTTTGGGTGTGGAAGCTGGAGCCAGAGGGAATTATTTAAAAATTGTGAAACCGAAGCTGGAGGGACCTGAATTAAAAATCTTGAAGCTGGAGGGACCGGACCTCCTCCCTCCGGAAACCTGCCCTTATCATTGATTAGGAAAGCGATGCTTTCTTTCAATTAACGTAATTATAATATTTCACGAAAATCAAGCTGTAAAAGCATCGGTTCTTTTTTATTTTTTATTTTTGTCCAAATGTGAAGGTGCTTTCCCATTATTTTAAAAAATTGTTTAATAAGGTGCTCATAAAAGCTTTTTTTAAAGTTATTCACAAAAAACTGCTAAAGTTAGAGTTTTTAGTCGTGTTTTTTAAAAATTGATCTTGTTAAAGCGAGCGACAAATTTGAGCCAAAATGAAATTCTGAAAATGGCATATTTAAGCCTCTTCAATTTTTTGGGTATGCTAACCATTATACATGTAAGCCTCACGAGTTGACGTATCGCTGGTATAAAGGCAAGGGAGGTTAATGCGAAACACCCGTTATATGTAACTAACATCTCGTGTTACACACAGTACCTAAACCTATAAGAAATACCGCACGAGATAGGCAACCATTTGAACAATTCTCACAATTCTCTCGGGCGTATTTCAATTATTGTAAGACATTTTTAGAAACCACTGAAAGCTAATATAACGAAAGGTCGCTATTTTCGCACCATTGTGCTAGAACAAAATATTATATACACTTTTATACCTATGGCGATTCAAAGGCTGAAAAATAATAAAATTTCGTCTGCGAAATACACATACACAGTCGAATATAAGAGGTGTAAAAGGGTATACGTTATAACCCAGTTTCGGTCGAGTAATTCCTCTTGCTGTTGGTGTTAGGACGAGTATTTTTCTCTTTTTGAAAAAATCCACTAAACAGGCTCGCGATAGTATAATTGTTTAAAACCTGAACCACGTCCGCGTCCATTTCTGCTCTTAAATAAAGGGCAATTTTATTTTCGAACATTTTACGACGCTAAATGTCATTTTAAACGTGTCTTAATGTCGGTCATTTTTCTTCGTAGAACATAATAAAAATATACTATCCGAAGTAATGTTGTAATTCCGGGTCCTGTTGGACGGTCATTTTAGTGTACCTATATGTAGAACGATGATTCGATCCAGTACATTACAATAATACCTATACGAGGTCTTATTTTCGTATTTATTATAAGGAACGAATTTGTCCGTGCTTGTTGTTCACTTTTAATGTCGAATTTCAAAAAATTGGGTTAAATTTTAACCTACATTAATCTATGTAGGGTGCTAAACTGCTCCAATATGATTGTATACTAATTAGAAAATTGTAAGTGTAGGTGCGTCCCAAGGTACACGCAGCGAAGGAAGGAAATTCGAAAGAATTTCACGACGGTGTTTAAAAACTGCTGCGCGGATACTTTGAAAGCATCCTCTTTGTAATTGCCCATTTAGAGGTTATCTGTATTGGAGATACCTTTCGTAATTCGCACGAATGTCCTTCGTGATTTTTTTCTTTTTTTTACCAACCTAAAATTCGGTATCGTAATTTTGATATTTTGCGTGTGTGCGTACGATATATATATTTATATATATAACTAGGTAGGTACCCAGACCTACCTAACTTCCTACCTATTCTATAAAATCAATGGTTAACGTTGTGCTATAGTGTGCACCACCCTCTATAATACTACGTACCTTATCTTCTCTTCGTGTATCGTGTGTAAGCTTTTTTTAACGTCATTTTGCGTCACGTATATATCGAAGAGAAAAAAAAAGTAGGTACATTAATCATGTTTGGTTTTTCAAATTTGTCGTTTCATTTTACGCTGTATATTTTCTTGGGTCAGAAGTCAAGGATGTAAAGTAATCTGTGTCCCACGTGTGGTAGTTTTATTTGCCATCTCGATTCAGTGTTGGTTTAATTGATTAGCCCCGTTTAATTTGAATCATTTCGAAATGGTAATTCTCAAAGGATGTTTAATGGAGTGAATCGAATTTCAGTATTTTCAATGTTGAAAGAGAGTGATCGCTCAAATACGACTTTATATTGTATATAACTTCACGAAGTGAACGTGAAGTAATGATAGATGCAACCCTTTTGTTCAATATTTACTCAACTATTCGTATACTTAAATTATTTACCATTACAGTGGTTATAGAGTAGTGCTTTGAAAAGAGTTTTGAGTTTTTTTTTTTTTTTTTTTTTAACTGAAATGAAAATACAAATCTCTACCGAGTACTTGAAATTAATTTGTGTGGGTTTTCAACATTTTAATTTCTTTTTAAAGGTACGGTGCGATGTATGTTTTTGAAAAGTTACATCTTGGTTGGGCGAAAATTTATTCGCCTATTTTTGATGAAATAAAATATGCGTAGGTGAAATGAGGGTATTTTATGGCTCATATGTAAAAATGAGAACCTGTTGTTGTGAATTCGTAATTTAAAAAAATTGAATTTCGTTTTTTTCTGTGATTCGAAAGTGGAGAATTGTCATGCTTGAGCTATGAAAACTTTTACGTTTTTTAGTCTGATTTTCTATGTCATATTGTTAATGAAAACGAAGCTATTACAGTTTATCGACTAGCAACGGATGAGGGGGAGGAGGATATCAACAAAATCCGTTTTGGGGTCCTAGAAGACCATTAGGACGATTTTCAGCCATGTCCCATAAATATTTTCATATTTTATTTTTTTTTTCTGGAACATTAAAATCATTTACCCCGCTTGATACCGACCAAAATCGCTCCAAATCGCTTAATCGGCTCAGTTTGGCGGCGGATTTGATACATATGAGTAAGGATAAACTTGGGTAAATATTCAGTTATGCCCCAATTTGGGGGACGAGCTGCTGAGAGGTCAAAACTACAATAATTGGCCCTTTTTAAACCAATTGATAGTGAATCAAAAGTTATATAACATATACAAAAATCAATCTCCTTAGTCAATTGGGGGGGGGAGAAATGAGGGTTTTCCACATTTTAACGTTGAAAAAAGGAGCTAAGAAGTTTAAATTTGGTATGCACTTTTAGTTGGGGCCCTACATGTGCCTTTTAGGGATTTCCACTTTTCATCTCCATTGCACCCACTTAAAGCACAAAAAAAGAGGTTTTTATATTGATTTTTCTCATTTTTCCTATTTTTTAAGTTTGTTCCTCGCATAATTTCCTCCAAATTGAGCCAGCTAGGAAGTGGAAATTAGCTATGTAAATTTAGTAGAGGCCATAGATATGTCGGGGGGGGGGGTCTATACTTTTCAGTCTCATTGCACCATGTGAATGAATGTTTCAAGATATTACTCTCTAAACGAATTTTTAAGTATAGGAAAGAATTATGGATGGAAAACTGAGAAAATTTTGTCATGTTCATTTTTTAACTAACATAGTGATGGATATGGATAGTACATGGTGAGTTGAATAAATTTAGTTCTATTAAAGGATCTGTAGACTTTGTTTCCAAAAATCATTTTTGTATTTTCAAATAATTTTGATGTTAGTACTTAATTCCTTCAATTTTTGTGTGGGGTAAAAAATGAAAGGAACAAAATTTGTTCAACTTTTTATGTACTATCCATGTCCACTCATATCCAATATTATTGATTTTTTTTTTTGAAGGATTTCCTTTCAGTTAACTTGTTTAAATAGCTCCTCCAATTTTGACATCGGTCAAAAAATTAACATGACAAAATCTGCTCAATTTTATCTACTATTAACTTTTATACTACTTGAAAATTCGTTTCGATTATCATTTTTTAAAACACTCGTTTGCCCCTTCAATTTTCAAGATAGGCAACTTCTTCATCTGACATGTTTTTTTGGTGGTACCTGGATATTTTCAAATTGATGGTCTATCGCTGGACACCCCGTATATAGTAAATGTTTTTTCAATGTATTCAATTAAATCAATCCCGGTGCATAGCTTTGGCAGAGGAAACACGGTTTCTTTTGAGTGATCGGTTCGCCCTCCTAGCATTTTCGTACGTTCGTCTCTTCATGTTCTTGAAAGAAACGCCATCTTCAAACTGAGTAAAAGAATCCAAGGTGTTCCTTATAAAAATTTTTTTTTCTTGTACGTTGTATTGCATACTGTCCACCTGAACTAAGAGGTTACCCACGTGTTGTTGCTAAAAAATATTGTTTATTTTTTATAGTTTTGTCAAAACAACAATATGAGAAAGCAACCATATGTGGGTACCCTCTTAGCTCGGGCGCCTCCATTATGCAAACCCGCATAAACAAACTGTGACGCGAAGTGATAAAGGCTGATAAACTTTCTCTAAAAATCTATAAAATTGATTTTTGTTGATTGAAAATGCAGGTCATAAAAAATTTTAATTTACCGCTTTGAAATTTTTTTGCTGTATTCCTGCCTCAAAGAAGCAAGCAGAGGTGTCAGCCTGAATCAACTATACATTAGGAGGAGAGAGAGAAGAGTACAAATTGTCGGGAAGCAGAGTTTAAAATGGAGAAAAGTATAAATTTTTCTTGAAATATCTCTCTTAGGTCAATCAAAAATTTTTGTACCTTTGAAGTACAAAAAAAATCCCTAACAATTCCGTTAAATAAATATCATACTTTGAAAAAAGATTTTTTATAATTTTAAAACTCGTTGCTCATTGGTAATGAGATGAGCAGTAAGGGAAAAAGGGAGAGGTAAACATTTAAAAAGATGCATACCTTGTTCGGGTTGAGATTTTCTACTGAATGCTTTACAGTATCATTCAGCGCATTTGTAAGGTAGGTTGATCTCAAAAGTCCCATATTTTTACGTCCTTAAATTTTAAACTAAAGCTTGAGTTGAGTTTGAAAAATTTTGAAAAAAATTTACATCACTTTCAACATTTTAAAAATGTTTTGCGGTTTTTTAGTCCGATTTTCTATGTCATATGTATTGCCAATGAAAACCAGGCTAGTACGGTTTATCAAACAACGGCGAATGTGGGGGGAGTATCAACAAAATCCGTTTTGGGGTTTTAGAAGTTCATTACGACCATTTTTGGCCGTGTCAAATAAATATTTATTTTTTATTTTTTTTTCCTGAAAAATTAAAAAATTATTTGCTCAGCTCGATACTTACCAAAATCGATATTTTTCTTGGGAATAGGTTTTATTTGGCGTGACCATTGATATTCTGGAGTGGAAATTACCTCGAATCAAAATTAAGCTGTGTCCAAATTTGGGGGAGGGGGTGTTGTGGGATTAAAATCGTAAAAATTCCTCCTTTTTACACCATTCGATAGAGAATTCAAAGTTGTGCTGCATATCCAGAAATCAGCCTCCTAGATTAATAAAGGGTTGGAGGGTTATGAGGGTTTTACCCTTTTTTTGACTTGGAAAAATGGCTGTTCCTCCCTTATGTCCCCGCCAAATTGAGCTAGAAAGTTGAAATTTGATATGTACATTTTGTAGTTGCCTTACATGTGTCTTTTGAGGGTCCTGACTTTACAGCTCCATTGCACCCCTCACAGTTCCAAAAATATGATTTTTTGGTAGGTTTTTCTTATTTTTTGAGTCTACAAGTATCTCACCAAGAAGTTGAAATTTGATATGTACAGTGCCTTTTGAGGATCACGACAATTTAGTCATATTGCCCCACCCCCCTTCCATTATCATTACCATTGGTAACGAACAATTTACATAATTACAATATCTCACGAAAATCAGGCTGAAAAAGTATCACGATTTTTCTTCAAGTAGTACCCGAGGACTTTGGCATGTAGATTCATTTCAAATTTACGGGTCCAAGATATACCTTTTAGAAATTTCGACTTTTAATTTTTTACGTTTTTTTTCAAAATTCAAAAGATTATGCTGAAGGAAGAAGGAGGAGTGATGAAATTGTTTCATACGTGCTGCACACTATCACTAAAAAGTTTCAGACAAAAGTTTGAAATTTTTACTGCATTCTTTTGCAAATTCTCTGAGAAAAAAATTGAATTTTTATTCCTTCATTTTTTGTAGAAAATTTTGAAATTTGCTGTTGATTTTTCAGTTTTTTTTTTTATTTTTATTTTTGAAGAATGAGTGTTGCGGTGAGGAGTATACTAAGTTTGCAAATGCTGAATTCGATCTTCCCTTCAATTGCTGTGCGTATTAATTAAAATGTTCTAAAAGTTTGTTTTCATAGCTTTCATGAAAAATTTTTTGAAATTTCTCCTCGCGTCCTCGTGTACTTATGTGCTCAAAATAAAATGTTACAAGTTTCAACTTACTTATTCATAACTTTTTTTAGATTGTGAAAAACTTTGGTTCGGCGAAAAGCTTAATATTTTAATCTCGTCCCTTGAAAGTTTTCGGGTAAAAAGTGAAATTTTTATGAAAATTTACCGGATCGAAATTTTTCTGCATCATGCGTTATTTCGTTTTTCTAACCTTTCTATACCGGGCGTTTCGCATTAACCTCCCCAAATACAGAAAAAGATGGCTAAAAATTTATTAATTCATAATTTTTTTGTGAATAACTTCACGAGCATCTCATTAAAAAATTTTTTAATGAACGAGAGAGTATCTTCAACTTATTGGTTGGTTGTGACCACCGAAGGTTGCATTTATGCGGAGAAAAAAGATAGCAATTGAAGAAAAAAATTTTCTAGTCATTTTTGGACAAAAATAGGTCAAAAAATTCTAATTTTAATGATAAATGCGAGAGAAGTAAAACGATTGTGCTGCAAGGTAAGGAATATAAGCGAAAGACTGTTGTGATAAAAAAATCAAAAGTGGGGATGAAGTTGTTTACAAACTCTGAAGATATAAGTATAAAAAAATTTAGTGTGGGTAACTTCTGAAAAACCAGCCACAAGCTCCCCACTGAAAATCTTTAAAAATGACTAGCAATGCACCCTCTCCCCCCGCATGGTCTGAGCAGGAACCTTTTCGATTGCTTACCGATGCGGAGAAAATTGCGAAATGTTGAAATTTATCAATTTTTTTTTTCTCGAAAGTTTATGGTTTTGCATTTTGTTAAATTGTATATGTATATTTTTTTCTTTGTTGGAAAGGAACCTTCAAGGTTGGAGGTTTGGGAGAAAATGAAATTTTGAAAATAGCATATCTGAGCCCCTTCAATTTTTTGCTTATGCAAACTATCATACATGTATGTCTCATGAGTTGAGGTATCTGTGGTGTACGGGAAGGAAGGCTAATGCGAGACACCCGGTACAATCTAATTTCTTCGATACTTGCAGACAATTATCGAAGAGCCTGCTGAGGCTCTAAAGTCTATATGGCTGTGTTACCCAATGAAAAGGCAACATTACAAGTTCCAATGTAAGCCCTCGCCCCTTCCCCAAATCTACACGATTCTAGTTTGAAAACTACTGCGATAACTTACGTAACGGATCTCAGAGATTAACACTTTGTCGATCGGATCCTCCTCCTTTGTCACCGATGGTATCGACTTTGGCGGCGGCCTGCGTCGAAGCGCCGCCGCCTCTTCGTTTAAACCTCATCTTGGCGTCATCGCCCACCTCGACCGTTCTCTGGCACAAGATCAAGGTTAAACACGACACAACCAGCAGTACAGGCGGTATAATGGCGGCCAGCAAGAATTCTCTGTACGTCACCTCCATATTGAAGCGAGCCACAACCATGGACGGATTTTCTTCGGAGTAATAACAGGGAAATCTGGCCCTGGCATTGTGATCGGCGCCGTCTTTACCGTACTCCTTGATGAACTGCTTGCACTCCTCCCTTAGCGTATTAACACAACCTTCCAAATTGATCATCAGTCGGCTATCGTTGGCGATGAGCAGATCGACCTCGGGCGGCGCTATTTCACGCTCTTGCGTCGTTCTGCTCTCGTTCAGAATGGTTAAACTGTGTAAAAATGTGAAATTCGATCGATCGGAGATGGCATGCTTGTCGACGACGGTACCGTTGATGCAATCGATCGCTTGCAAACTGTCTACCGGCGACTTGACGTAGTAGCACGAGGCCAAAACCGTGGTCAACTGGGTCGCGTTCCAAGATCCGTTCTCACGTTCGGCACCTTCGACGTAGACTTTTTGGCACTGCGATAAAAACACTCGATCGCCGTTGAGCAAGATGACGTTTTTGTTACGCGTCGGAATATCGACGCATCTACGATCACAGTTGTAAGGCGTATTGATCTTGGCGCAAATACCGTGCTCGCAAGTGTTCAGGCCGTCTATGTCCATGCAGTTAATCTTACCTCGAGGTCCGGTACAGTTGAGCGGATCTTCGGTATTGTGGAATATACACTCGAACACGTCCGTGATGTTTATGCACGAGCCGGACGTACAGTTAAACGTGCCGGTGAGATTTTTACATTCTTCTTGCTTGCATCGGTAACGTTTCACGTTATCTTGATCGATACCGTAGCACGTTTTGTTGTACGAATTGGTGCAGTTTTGAAATTCCAACGTCGTACCGTTCTGGCGTAGATTCACGTAGATTTGTACGCACGATCCGGACGTCTTGCTCAGACACCATTCGCCGCACGATCCCCAATTACACTTATCGACGGTGAGCACTTTGGACGTGCTGCACATAACCGGATCTTCGATGATACCCGAATAGAAGGCTCGAAATGATGGAAAGTATATAGCTACCGATAGATAGACGATGGCGACGCTGCTCAGGATGGCTGTCATTTGGCAAACGCATATTGTACCGCAGATACGATGATCTTGTGGTGGTACGATCAGCTCTTCGACCGGTGTTTTACGTTTTTTCGGCATTTCTCGATGGCTGGCGAGGTCGAGGACGACGACGACGACGACGACGACAATGACGACGACAACGTTGATGGAAGAATATTATTGATTACGATATTTCAAGTGCACTTGGATTATGATTTTATTAGATATTTTTTTGAGCATTTTTATCATCATCATTATTATTATTATTATTATTATTATTTATAAAACAAATATCACGAAATAACGCGGTAACCAAACAGTCCGTACGGTAACTGGTGCGATACGTCGAATTTTTCGGTGCCGATTACATGCTATTTTTATCATGTGCGTACTACAATACGATTAATAATAATAATAATACGTGAACCCGACCACGATGTTGGAAACATGTAGAAATAGTGGTGAAAATTTTTTTTTTTCGTTCTCGTTTTCGCTTTTCGGTTTCGAATTTTTTTTTTTTTCGTTTTTTTTTTTTTTAGCTCGTACGTACGTTCGTTCGTTCGTTTGGTTCTGTTTACGATAACATTATCGCTGTAGCACTGAGACGAGTAATACTCCCGCACGATTTAGAAAACCGTTTGTGTCCTGATTTTCTTTGGAATTCTCGCCGTTTCTGATCAATAGAGGTAGCTGTGCTATTCTTATTTCGATGGTATTCCGCAGCGCGTTGTTGGTGTATGCAGCGCAAGCGCCCTAATAAGCTGACATCGTGTTACTATAGTGCCTATCTTTTTGCCTTACCCGCCGCCGGCGGCCGTCAGCCGTCGTTCGTGTTATTTTCAAACTGTACCGGCTGGCTCGACTTTTTTTTTTTCGCTCTTTTTTTTCTTCTTTACCTCCCTCTCTGTATAGCTCAATAGATTATGTGTATAGGTAGCTTTTTATACTACAATGTGTATGTGTGTGCTTTTTTTTTTTTTCACTCACTATTCGCTCACCTACCTACCTATCTACCTAGCTGGCTCGATATTGAATTACTTTGTTTCAATTATCGACAGTTTTTTTTACCATTTTTTATTCCACTATGTACCTATATATACCTAGTCCGGATAGGCGGTGTATGTATTATATGGGTATAACGGGGCGACGTAAGAGACGAAAATACGTGTTAACATTTTATATTACGTATCTATCTACGAATACATAATATACTATGCGATATTATTATCATCATCATCAACGTATCGTATATTACGAATACCTCCTAACGACGAGTCTTCTATACTGTGCAATGTACCCCTAGTATCGGTGTGTATAGTACGCTGCACTACAACTACGTAAATTGGGTTAGTGGGTCTGGTCTATTCCGGATTTACAAATTATCCTATGATCGGCGCGATAAAGTTCGGCTGATAAATTTTTTTTCTTCCCCCCCCCCCAACGAAATGCAAGGCTTAGCAGCGGAGCCTAAATGTATACGTCGTCGGCGAGATGTACCACCTACCTCTAGACCTATCGTAGTCTCGAGCTTTAAATGTGGTTCGTTTTTAGTTACTCTCGTATATGTATGGTTGTTGTTGTTGTTGTTGTTGTTGTTGTAGCTACCTACTGGCAGAATTTTACCGCATTGCGTAAATTTCATACATATCGATATATGGTTTAATACTATAGCGAATGCTGGCGACGTTGTTGGCCGCATGGATGAAATATAGATAAATGAGGATGAAATTTAATCGTTTGTGAGCCGAAGGATTTTGTTAAAAGTGTGATTAAATGATTTTTAATTATGGTCGAATGGTCGTTGAATGTTGTTTATGATTTATACGTACATGTATAATGGGGGACTCGGTGTGAGTTTTATACCTTGCGGGAAGTTGCGAGATGGATGAAAAGATTAGCGATGAGATTCGCACGAAAGTTATATTTTCGGCTTAAATAAGTTATAATGCATAATGATGGTTCAACTATATATGTTTAGTCGTAGAGTTGACTTTTCGAAATTTATTTGGTCTGATTTTCTACACGACACATATTACCAGTGTAAACTAGGCTGTTACGGTCTATCGACCAATGGCTAGGGGGAGGGGGGCAGGTACCAACTAAAATCCGTTTTGGGGTCCTAGAAGACCATTAAGATAATTTTCGGTCATGTTAGATATTTATTTATTTATTTATTTATTTCCCCCTCTCCCCCCCCCCGAACATTAAAATCATTTACTCTGCTCGATAATGACCAAAATCGCTCCATTTCGGTCAATCGGCTCATTTTGGCGGTGAATTTTGATATACATGTATGAGTGGGGATGATCTTGGGTCAAAATTCAGTTTTGTTCCATTGGGGGGGGGGGGGTGTTCCGAGAGGCTAAGAGCACAAAAATTGTTGCTGTATGAGTCAGTCGGTAGAGAATTCAAAGTTGTATAACATATCCTAAGATCAACCTCCTAAGTTAGTTAGGAAAGGAGATATGAGCGTTTTTTCCCTTTATTGACTTTGAAAAAGGGCTGTTCCTCTCCCCTCTCCCCACCAAAATGAGCTAGGAAGTTCCGTGGCGGATGTGTCTGGGAGGGGGAGTGGTCCCGACTTTTTAGCTCTATTGCACGCCCTCGCAGCGCTGAAAATGTGGTTTTTTGTTCGGGTTTTGTCATTTGCTTTGAGTTTTTTGAGTTTATTCCTCCACGTAGCCCTCCTCCATATGGAACTAGGATGCTGAAATTTAGCGTGTGAATGTAGTAGGGACCCTAGATGTGTGCCTTTGGGGAATCTCGACTTTTCAGCTCCAAATGTGTGCTTTTTTGGTTGGTTTTTTCCATGTTTTGAGTTTGTTCCTCGCGTAACTTCTGTCCAAATTGGGCCAAGAACTTGAAATTAGGTATGTACAATTAGTACGTACCCTAGATGTGTCTTTTTGGGCATGTCGACTTTTCAGCGCCATTTCACCATTTCACAGTATGAAATATATGGGTTTTTTTGTCGTTTTTTCCTATTTCTTGAGTTTGTTCTTCGCATAATTCCCCTCCGAATTGGGCTAGAAACTTTAGGCCCCAAAAATGTGTTTTTTTGATCGATTTTTTCAATTTTTAATATTTGTTCCTCGCATAACTCCCCTCCAAATTGGGCTAGGAAGCTGAAATTAGGTATGTATATTTAGTAAGTACACTGAATGTGCCTTCTGGAATTTTAAAATTTTTTCCCTCAGTGTACGTTTGCTAACCTCAATGCGGATTAGAAAAAAAGCGTAATTTTCATGATTGTGGCTTGCAAGTTTTTGATCAAAAATTTCAAATCAAAAACGATTACTCTTCTTTTCACTCCATTTCGACAATTGATACTATTACTAATTGGCCAAATAAAAATTATACAATCTTCTATAATTACGAGTTTTCAATCAAAAATTTAAAATTAAATTTTTCAATTTTTCCAATTTTTTATTTTTTAGTTTCTTGATTTTTTTTTATTTTACAATTTTTTTTAACTGACATATCCATATAAATATTTTAACATCAAGTACAAAAATCATTCCTAATCATTTTCCATAGCAAATTCTCCATAAAAAAACGTTGGGTTATCATGAAATAACCCCACCCCCCGCCCTGAGACATATCAATATCAAAAATATCGTAAAGCGACAGTTTTTTTTAATTCGCATCATTATAATGTTTATGCAATTTTTGACCGGAAACATATTTTACATGTTTTTCCGATAATAAACAGACATTTTCAATGATTTTTTCCCTCATTTTGTATGCAATAAAATTCAAGATTTTTATTATTTTTTTATTTTTTATGTTTCTTTCTTCTTTTTTTTCATTTTCCGAAGTTTTTCTCGTTTTTCGAAATTTTTGAACTGTAAAACGACATTTTGAACCATTTTTTCATAATTTTACTTTTTTTGAAGATTTAAAAAACTTCTTTTTCAAGTTTACATTGACATAAGAAGCAAAAATTTGAGTTTTTAAACTTTTTTTCATACTTTTGCTCATTTTTGACCGTTTTTTCGTTTATTGAAATTTTTGATTTGTAGAATAACATTTTGACATATTACTATATTTTTTTAGAGGATTTTTTGTAATTTTTCAGATTTTAACTTGCATTTATATTGAGTTTTTTTTGTATTTTGCATGCAAAAAAAGTTTAAGATTTTGAAATTTTTTCATTTTTTCTTATTTTTTTTATCATACTATACATTTTTTGACAAATTTTTCATTCTTTGAAATTTTTCAACTATAGAATGTCATTTTAATCAATTTTTTCATTTTGCATGTTTTTTCAAAGATTCTTAAATAATTATTTTTCAAGTTTAAACTGATATTTTTAGTGTTTTTTTTTTTTATTTTTTTACTTATTTTTCGAAGGTTTTTCGTTTTTTGAACTTTTTGAACCGTACAATGACATTTTGAACAATTTTTTAATCATTTTACTTTTTTTTTGAATATCTTTTTTAAGATGTAAAGTGCCATGTTTGGTAACTTTTTTATGTTTTTGCCATTTCTTTTTTCAATTTTTCTAGTTTTTTGAGCTATTGAAAGACGTTCTGTAGATTGCCTCCTTGTTTTTTGAAGATTTTTTTGCATTTTTTCGAATTTAAAATAACGTTTTGAACAATTTTTTCATCATTTTACAGTTTGAAATAGTAAAAATATTGATTCCGGAATAGTTTTTCATTTTCTAATTTTTTCATATCTTTTTAATTGTAAATTGAAATTTTAAGCAATTGCTTTCATTGTGTTTCTCCTTAAAACAAGAGATTTACGATTTTTTCATTATTTTACATGATTATTGAAGTTTTTTCCAGCTTTGTACCATTTTTTTTTCTGAAAAAATTTTACGTTTCTTTTTCACGCGTTTAAAGATATTTCCATTTTTTTTGCATCTTTTAAACTGCAAAATGTCATTGTGAGTAATTTTTATCACCGGTGTTTCACATTTTTTGAGCTTTCAAGTGACAGCTTGAACGGTTTTCCTCGTGATTTCACAACTTCTACATTGTGAAGACGAGATATGAGTCACTTCTGAACAATTTGTTCGTTTTTTCAAATTCTTACAGCTTTAAAATAACATTTTGTGTGATTTTTTTTTCGAAAAATTTACAATTTGAATAATTTTATTCATGGTTGCCTTTTAAAAAAGTTCATTTGCATTGAAACGTAATATTTTCTCATTTTGGTATTTAAGAGGCCTCAGATGTGTGATTCAAGGGGCCTAATGACCACTGTTTTTTGAAGTAAAACCGTATGACTGATTCACTCTAAATTCAAAACTTTTCACTGAGCTGGATATGAAATAGAATTTGTAATGCAAATTGAAATTTTAGAATTGTGGAAATTTTTTTTTTAAGTGGAAATGGCGTTGGACAAATATGACAGAGACAAATATCTTGAAAGACTACTTTTTACACTGTTGGTAAATTGGTGAAAAAAAAATTAAAAATCAAATGGAAGACTGTTAGAGTGTTGGGGGGGAGGAGGGGGTGCAACGGCGATGAAAATAAGCCGTTTCGACTTCAACGAATGAATTCACTTTTGTTAAAATCAATGTTCGGATGTTGAAACGTACTAATCAGATCGAGTAAAAGTTCTCGTCATGTACCTTTGTGCATTTAAACTGTTTACTTCATCTCCTCTCTTGCTCAAGAAAACGGAAGGTTTCTTCAGTTTGCTTTAATTGACCTTAGAAGTAGATTCTCGTGAATGGCAGCTTTTGAAACAATAGTCTACTGAACAATCGTGTATCATCATTTTTCCTCGCTTTTCTAACCATTTCAAAAGAAAAGATGTCGAAATCAGACACCGGCACCGTAAATATTTTGAACCTGTCGAATTTCTATCTCGAGAAGAACATAGTTATCTGTCCTGCCTGCCGCTGTCAAACTTGTAATCTGCTCTTTAAATATTTTCATTTTATTTATTCGTCGTATTTTCGTTTCCCAGAAACAGAATGGTTGTTAATCCGAAAACGTAGGCTTTTACGATACGAAAACGTTCGATATTTATGGAAATTAGCTACTATAGTCTCTCTCAAATGTCGTTATAAATTTTCCTTATTTTTTGCCGTCCCATTTCATTTTTAGCATTTTTTCGCTTATTCGCGAATTATAAATGGGGGAAAAAAACACACGAAAAAAAAACGCATGAAATAAATAATGATACGATGCTTTTGCTACATAGTGAAAAAATTTTAAATCATTAGGAAATTGAAAAGGATTGATTTTTCTCGTCTCGTCGGTTTCGTTAAAAATGATATACACAATTATGGTGAAAATTTCATTGCGTTGGAAACGGATACCTAGACCTGCCTCGTTCGTCGAATTTGCGTGATGTATATATTTTTTTTTTTCCAATATAATTTCAATGAGAGAAAGTGTAAGCCTACGCTTCGCTTCGTTCGTATCTCGGCTCGGTTTTGATATCGTATAAAGCGAAAAAATATTTTTTCCATATTTTTCTGAAATATGAAAAGTTACTCGTTGATGTATTTTACTGGTGGTATTTCATTAGCCATGTTATAGGTTTTGAAATCGAGTTACTACGTAACTGATGCTTCTTATAAAAGTATTGTGTAGCAATTTGAATATTTAAATTATTAATGTCGTTTACAAATCATGTATCGATAATCCGGCTTTACTTGGTTCATTATTTCGTGCAATAGATGTAAATTCATTTTGAATTCGAAAACGACTGCGACTGCAAATTGCCATCAGAAAAATAAAAATAAAAAAGCTCTGCTGGTTGAGTACTTCGTATAAAATGATTGTGAGTGGCATTTCAATGAAGGAATAGCGTGTAGGAAAATTTCGTTTCGACGTATTAAGTATTAAACGTATAGTGGCTTAATGTATCTTGTTACCTTCTCATGTAAGTAGGTCTACCTGTGTGTAGTGTATAGCGAGGCATTACATCGTTCTTTTATTCGAAGAAATTCGGACCATTTTAAAAATTAATGAAACTTTGGATTTCATTAGGTATCTATGTACCTATACTTACGTTGCCAGCAGAATAAGTCTTCATCTTGAACTTTCATTCATTCGGTATAGATGAAGTTTTTTTGGGGGGAAATTTTCTAATGGTAGAAGGTATGAATTTGTACAGCTTGTTCAATTTTTGGTCTGATTTTTTACGTCATATTGTAAATGAAAACCTGGCTGTTACGTAGTGTCAAGCTGTGGCGCCACAGTGGCTCAGATGGAATTTTAGCACCTCAAAAGTCAAAGAAACAGACCGTGTAAACGAAACAAAAAAATAAGTCAATGTAATACGACGTTTTGTTGCCAAATCAACGTGACATTCCACTCCGCAACAAGCGTACTGAAAAACCGGTTATTGCAGTACTAACTTTGTTATGATCCCCACATGAAATTTTTGGGAATTTTGAGTTTTACCCCCCCCCCCCCCCCCCCCC
>FIZR01016948.1:0-28696 GCA_900060175.1 Ferrisia virgata
TTTTTTTTTTTTTTTTTTTTTTTTGTATAAAATAAATAAACTTGAAAATATATTAAATTACCAGAATTAATGAAAGATTGGTAGTCTGTAATATTTTTCTATCATAAAATTTTTTCATCCAATTTTCAACATCTATCACAGTCAAATACCTACGTATGTAGAGTATGTACATATGTAAATGTATTCGTACCCCGCAGGAAACGGATTCTGAATTCATTGTTTTAATTAAAATGATGTGAAAAACTACGTGTGCCATGCGGTTTGAAAAAAAATCAATAAATTAATTGTGAAATACATACATACATTACATACATATGTACATATGTAATATGTATGTAAGTAAGTACATGTGAAAAATCAAGTTTGATCATGTATTCAGATTAAACGTACAGTTACACGTACTGTGACAACGAACTGACTGAAAGAGCTACAATTGCCAATGTGTGAGTTACATACATAGCATGAATCAAGGTGAATCATCCCGTGCTAAATATTTATCTTATCTATAAATACCTAATAAAAGGTGGATCTTTTACACTCCGTTGAGCGAAAATGCGCAGTACATAATTATTTGTCGGAAAAAGATTTTTGAGTCTTCTGAAGCCCTTGATTTTTAAATTCCCTATTGTAAAAGAAAAGTAAGCTATTACAGACTATCGACTTACATAGGTATAAACGATGCGGGAGGGATTAAGAATAAAATCTGTTTTGAGGTACTAGAAAATTTTTAAGGCCATTTTTGAGGCTGATGGTGAAAAACTGGCGAAAATTGAGTAAAAGTTGACAAAAACAGGTAAAAAGATGTGGAAATGGATCGAAAATTATGAAAAATTGGTTGAAAATTGGCCGGAAATAACATTACATTCGTTATAAACTATTGATAATTGACTTAAAATATGAAAGAAATTGTTAAAAATCATGATAAACTGTTAGAAATAGGGTGAAAATGGGGTAAGAATTGAATAAAAATTGGTTAAAAATGCAGAAAACTGATCAGATGAAAATTGACCTGAAATATGGAAAAAAAAAAGTTAAAAACTGTTGAAAATTGTGAAAAATTGAAAAAATTCTAGATCATGGATATGTAGCATATCCATGTCAAAAACGTACACCACCTACTCACAAATTTTTTTGTACATTCATCCAACTTAAACATTTTAACATAAAATACAAAAAATATGAATTACTCTTTTATCTGACATTGAAATGAAATCATAAAATCAAGCGTTGCTCTTCTTACTTCCAGTTCACACTTGATATTTCATTCAAAATGTAAACCACCAACACACCAATACCTTTCACATTTATTTAACTTGAATATTTCAACACAAAGTGCAGAAATCATTCATTATTTTTTTATTAAAAGATAATGTTAGACATCCATGTCAACATTTTAACATGAAGTATAAATTGAGTCACTCAAAATAATCTTTAATTTTTCTATTTTTTTACATTTTCTAATTTTTTAATTTTTATATTCCTTTATTTCTCTATTTTTTTCACGTTCATTCAACTTGGACATTAATGTCCATGGAAATTTTATATGCATCCGATAAAATTTCGATTTTCATATTTTATAAAGTGTTCTCTTGAGATTTCATTCAGTGTAGAAAATAAACTTCTTAAACATAATTTTTTCTGATTTCATCATTCGGATTTCCAATTTTATTCAATAAAATAATAATACTCTAGTATCACCAGTTTTACGCATATTTGTCAATTTGTAATACTTATTGAATAAGTTTAGAGCTACTGATTTTTTTAAATCACCAACGATCGAACTAACTAACATTTTCCATCTGTATGTTTCACAGCAATTCTAAAATTAATTGAAAGGCCAATAAGTATGTTGGTGACGGGTTTCAGTATTTTTAAATTTAAGCCAAAACCTAGATCGTTGATAACATGCAATATAATCATGAGATTAATTCAAATTGGTGTTATGACGTCTTTCATTTTCATCTCATGTCCTCAAGAAAAAATTCAAGGAAATTGGATTCAAAACCATAGGTAGGTAAGTAATAAGTACCTGTATATTTCTCAGACATAGATACAGCGTTGTAAATAAAAATGTTTATAATAATCAAGGCTACAAATTAATTTCGAAAAAAATGTCTATAGTTTAAATTTAACAACCGAATGTAATATCCATAACACGTGTCCAGATAATACTAAATATTCACCGGTATGTAACGCGAAGCATGAGTTACTTTTTTTTTCTCCTTGCCACGCCGGATGTGTGCCGGTAACTAAAACTCAAGACATGAAGGTAAATAGTGAATATATATTTGAAACTTACTCCTTTTACCGTAGAAATATATCAGAAAGAAATCGAGACATTATTTTAAAAAACAGCCATAGTCCATCAGACATAATTTTACAAAACGTACACAAACATCGGTGAATGTTATTCTCTTTTTGTAAAATTGTGTCTAATGGACTATGTTTTTTTTTTTTTTAAAGAACGTGTCAAATGTATAAGCTTGAAATTCATCAATACATAGTGATGTAGTTGCCTACCTCTAGGTGTATAGAGAAGATCATTTTTGTTATCATTCTAGGTTCACAATAATTGCAGCTGTGTGCCGAATTTTGGACCTGTAACAGAAGGTCTATGTCCAACAGATTGCAAATTGGCTGTGATTATATTTTTAACCACGAATATTCTATTCACATCATTTATATACGCACCTATTCGCTTTGCAGAGAGAATTCTTCGATTCAGGTTTTATTTTTATTTCTTATTTTTTGTTCTCAATCGTCATAGTTGGCTTATGATTGAATCTGCTTTCCTAATAAGCGAATAATTTCTAGAATTGTTGAAGATGAAGATAAATCTTTACATTACGGTATTCGAAAATTTCTACCATCTGTATTCGTTCTGCTGTCTTCAATTGTATACGGATCTATGATAGGTGAACTTTAACTAGATACCTACGTTAGATTAGGATGTTCATAGGACTATATCTCATTACCAGCTTTTTCTGCACATTTCAGATCACTCTTGTTTAATCTTTGATAGCACTAGTTCCGGAAAAGGGCACTGCTTGATTTACAATTTAATAGAATTAAGATATTCAATGAATTTTTTCGCTATAGGTGAGTTATCAAAATCTAAACCTATACGCATAGTTTTTTCAAATAATGCAAGGATTTTCATCGAGTAAATTACTTGTAATAATTTTGTAGGTGGCGTTTTAATCAGTGTAATTTTAGAAATATTTTTGTGGCGTTATGTGAAAAGCGTTAAAATGTACGATGAAGACGTCCAGACGAATAATTCTCAAACCGTTGATTACGAAACCGAAGTCACAGAAGCATTTATTCAGAAGTAAAAGTGGGAAATGCCTTTGAAATATTGTTATTCGAGTACACTATTAAAAATGCAGATTTTGTGATGAAAGTATTTGGTGCGTACCTAAATAATAATGTTATATTCAGACAAGTACATACCTTTACATTATCAAAGGATTTCTCATTCCTTGATTTCTGTTTTCATAATTTAAAAAAATGAAAACTGAATTTCAACCTAAACGACAAATTAAAACAGCACCGGTTTAATAAAAAATTAATGATTACTGGTGTTGATGCTAAAAAAAATTACTTTTATTCATCTTATTTTACTGTTGATATCTTGTTTTCTTCTTTTTTTATTATTCTCAAGTCCAAATCTTTTCTTGAATAATATTTTAGAAAAAAATAATTAGGTACTCACCGATTACCAATACACTAGTTCTCAGTGCTGATTCAAAAATATGAAAATTCCTTACTTTCTAGAAAATGTTAATGAAATGACCATCGCAGAAGTACTGCAGTAAAGTATTACAAAATTTGATAAATAAATTCAAAATTTTTTTATGCAGTGAGGTAGATAACCAACCGTGAAAATCGGTCAGTATAACGTGTAAGTATTAAGTAAATGCGGTTAAAATGTCATAAAAAATTATTTATGTTCATTTCGTTGAAGATAAATCATACACTGAAGCAGTGTTGATTAGGCTACTCTCCTAATCAACACTAAAAATACACATTTCACCGTGGTTCCAATTCAGTGGACACCCATATTGTCCAAAGTGATTGTAACTGTAGAGGTTACATTTTATGTAAAATTAATTTAACGTGAACTAGCCAGTCAAATTTCACTTTTTACAACATCTCTACCTGTTTGTATTTTAAACAGTTTTTTAACCAGTGTACAATATTGAAAATTGTATTTTTTTTTCAAAACAAATTTTATCAAAATTATACTTTCTCATAAAAAATCTGGTCGAAGAAAATCACGAAGAAAGAAAAATCATGTGTGAAGAAGAGAATAATACCACTGTGAAAGACGAAGATTTATTATCAACCTATAACGAAGGTTTATAAATCATGTTTATGGAAATCGTGCTTCGATCATTTTTTTCGAATTTTAATATCAATGTATCTACTTAGCTAATATTTAACAATTTTGTATTTTACAAGAGGTGAATCGAAATTTATATTCTGATCGTCGTCCTGTGTGGTTACGAAAGTTTGCCAACGAGAAATGGTTCGTTTGTGTATATTCCATAGTGGTGGCCACAGATTTCATGCAATCTTCATACTTTTTTGGTACGTTGAGTACAATTGAAAAAAATTTCCATTTGTCAGCAACAATGTTGGGTAGGTTAAACGGATATTTTAATGAAAAACTGATAAATTAATTCAGTAAAGATTGAAATTATAAAATGAAAATGTTACCTATAGGTATTTTGAAGTCGACTTTTGAATTAGGTTATCTCACAATGAGTATTTCATTAGCGTACTTTATCGGCAAGGGAAATAAAATTCGTTGGATTTCCGGCGCCTTATTAATAAATGGGATATTTTGCTTAGTACGAATCGTACCACATATAATCGATACAGAAACGTCACGTGAAAAGCAACGTAACAAAGATACCAGCTTAACTCAATATGCGTTGTATTTATTTATCGTTGCTCAAGTGGTGACTGGATCCTGTAAAGCAGTTATAAAAAATTCCGGGTACATTTATTTGGACCACAATACTAGAAAAAATACGTTTCCATTGTTATTTGGTAAATAGCCAAGTACTTGTATACCTTACCTATTACTTTCGTATAATCTGGTTGATTATTGGATTTATCATTTAGTCTCTAACTGATTTATTTTTTCGTGAATAGCAATTGTAGCTGCCATTGGAGACTCGGGTCGTTTTTTAGGTTACATGATCTCATATTTTACTCTCAGAATACACGTTTATCCTTCTGAATCTCCAAATTATACAGATAAAAGTTATCAATGGATAGGTGCATGGTGGTTGGGTAGGTTTAATGTACGAAAAGGTATTTCACTTTTCGTTTTAAATTCTTTTCTATCAATCAATGAATCATTATAATGTACTGTATTATATGCACGATTCTTTTTCGGACATAAGGTTGGATCCCAATATCTTCTTCACTTTATATTCTTTCCATGATTGTATTAATTTTTCCTCGAAGTTTGCCTAAAACAGAATCGAAACGTATGAATCAAGTGCATAATAAATCTAGTAAAGTTTCAGGTGTGTATTTGCCTATCTACTTATCTAGCTACCTATGAAACCCTCCAGGAAAGAAATAAAACATGGTAAATGTGTGTAAAATACTTATTTAGCAGTGCTTTTTTTTTCAGTTTCTGATTTTTACTCTTCGTGTAAAAGAATTTTGGGCAATAAAATAGCTACTCTGGATATTTTGGCCGAAATTTCATTCAAAGTTGCATTTTCAGGATATGAAATATTTTTACCTAAATATTTAGAATCACAATACGGGTTAACGGCTTCATTAAGCAGTTTATCTCTAGGTGAAGTTTGTTTTTATAATGGACTACGTCTATCTATATAATTGTCAAATTATTACGCATCAACATTATTATATATTTTATATCCCACAGCGATTCTAAAGCTATTTGAAAAACCAACTAGTATGATTCTTAGCGGATTCAGCATTTTTAAATTCAAACCGAAGCCCAGATCTTTAATGAAATACAACGTAATTATGGGAGCTATTCAAATCGGTGTCATAACATCGTTCATTTTTATCTCTTGCCCTCAAGAAAAAATCCAAGGAAATTGGACGAGAGGTAACAGGTTAGTATAGATACCGATTGTTTAAGTGTAAAAATCAATGTCAACGATAATAAATTACAACCACAAAATAATTTTGAAAACAATTAGTTTGAATTTGACAACAAAGTGCAACATTCTTCACGGATGTTCAGAAAATATTAAATATTCGCCAGTATGTAACGTGAGGCATAAATTACTTTTTTACTCTTCTTGTCATGCTGGATGTTTTCCCGAATCGAAAAATCAAAACATGAAGGTGAATAGCTGAATACTTTCATACATACACGTAGGTGTGATGAAAATTGAAATAAATTAGTCGCTTATGGTAATATTTTATTCGATATTATTATTTTCAGATTCATGACAATTGCAGTTGTGTACCAGATTTTGAATCAGTAACAGAAGGATTATGCCCAACGGATTGCAAATTGGCCGTGGTCGTATTTTTAATCATAAACGCTGTATTTACCTCATTTATCTACGCTCCTATCCGTTTTTCCAAGAAAATTCTTCGATTCAGGTTTTAATTTAATTGAGAATATTCAAAGATTTTGCCTAAGAGATGATGTAAAGTTAATTCATTTTTAATTACGAATGTGTGTGTACATCATGTTTTTGCTTATAGAATTGTTCAAGAAGAAGATAAATCTTTGCATTATGGAATAAGAAAATTTTTACCATCCATATTCGCTCTCCTATCTTCAATAATCTATGGTTCCATGATAGGTAAACATAAGCAATGATGAATATTCCTGTAGTTGTTCAAACTAGCCAGTTTACCTGCTTTCAAATTTTTTCCTCTCCATTTCAGATCAAGCTTGTTTGATTTTTGACAACAATAATAATTCCGGAAAAGGGTATTGTTTAATGTACAATTTAACAAAGTTAAGGTATTCGATGAATTTTTTCGCAATAGGTATGTGATATGCGTATCAAAAATATGTTCATCTATTTACGTTTTAAAATTACATACGGACTGTCATCTCTGTCGATGAAATATTTAATAATTTCGTAGGTGGAGTTTTCATCTGTGTTATTTTAGAAATGTTTTTATGGTATTACATAAAAAGCATTAAAATGTATGAAGAAGATCACCAAATGAATAGTTTTCAAACTGTTGATAGAGAGTCTAAGATCACAGAAGCCTTTATTCAAAAATAAAGTGATGTTTAATCATACTCATGTCATCACCATACTAGAAAAAAAATGAATAATTAAATGATAAAATATGTATTGTACAATAAATTAAAAATTACATGTAAAGAATAAAGAGATGTTTTCTGTTCAGATCAATTTCATATTCAATAGAGGCGTTCTTTTAAAAAATAATCATAGTCCAAAATTACAAAATTTTTATTTCAATTTTTCCTTGTAAATTTGAGAAAAAAAAACGTTTCTAATTTTGTGGTCTAATTTGGTTATCATCCTTTTTTTTTACATTTTGAAAACCACGAATTAGAACGTTTTTGTTTAAAAAACAACCAAAGTGCTACCTGCTTTCAAATTTTTTCCTCTCCATTTCAGATCAAGCTTGTTTAATTTTTGACAACAATAATAATTCCGGAAAAGGATCTGTTTTAAAAAAAAATAATTCATGGGAAATCTTGGTAAAAATACGGCGACTGATAATAATACCTGAATTTTGAAACAAATCATTCGTCGTTTTTATTTTAACATAAATTGATAAATAAATTATGTCCTTAATTAAATTATGGTTGATTGATAATTTTACATTTCACTCTATTTCATTTGATCACTAACCAGTATCCTTTTTGTTTGAAAAACGCAATAATAGTCCACCTAATGATTGTTGTTTTGTGTAAAAAAAATAGCCATAGTCCAGTACATTATTTTTTCTAATCTAATTTTTGCAGTTAGTAAATAAAATAAAGTGATTACTCCGATAAAATTCGTAATTTTACCAAATTTTGAAATTAATTAATACCACTGAATAGAATTTATGAACCTTCATCAAATACAAGAACGTAATTTTACTCTACTGTAAAATTTCATTTTTGGGCTATGTTTATTCCTTAAAAGAACGCCTCAATTACATAACTTACATGAATTTTTCACTAAAACACAAATACTATAATACAGTTCCCATTTCTTAATTAATCAGTACTTTTTTATTTTAATCTTATGGTTGTTTTTGTTTCTTTGTTATTCGTATTTCTCATATTCTACAACTAATCATAACCGTTAAACTATGACACTCCGAATCAACATTCCATTCCAGTCAATGCCAAAACATGAAACATGAATCCTGATGTCTGTTTCTAAAAAATTAAAAATCTTTAACGAATAGGTAGAATCCCCTTACTTCAAGAATCAAGAATTTAAAAATTGTACGTTTCATATTTATTCCATTTTTCACAATTAACTAAAAAAAAAAAACCTAACATTTCAATCAAGATTAGTATAAGTAATTACGCGTAACTATCTGTAAATTCTCGCAAAACAAGTTGTTTTTCAAAAGTATCAAAAGAGAGCGCTTCACATTTAGAGCCGACCTTACGCTTTTACACATTGAAAAATATTTATTTTCGTAAACATACAAACCTAATGAAATTTTACTTTGAAAAAAATAATCGTCATTTCGCCATGTCTGAAACGTTTTTCAACAGTTGACAATGCAATTTAATGAAAAAGTTATGTTATTTCATTTGTTTCAAGTGAAAAATAATGTTATTTGTATGTGAACACGTTGAATAATCATGTCGTAAATAAATTGCAATAAAATCTAATCGTATCTTCTCACTCAAACACCGTTACCTAATGTAACGGAGTACATCAACCTCCCGAATAGATTCTTCCTTTTTTGTCGATATTTCAATGAAATAATCATATTTCAGCGAATTTTGCTCACGCTCGCTAGAGCATCGTATTTCCCTTTAGTCCTCTTTTGATTCTAGTTACCGTATTTAATTTTCCATCAGGTAAATTAGGACTCATATTGTGACTATTACATTAACATAACTCGTAGTTTAATGACTTACATATTCTTTAATTTAGTGATAATGTGATAATAAATGAGCTGGATTCACAGAACTCATTTCGTTTGTCATATCTCCGATTAGGGTATCAAGGTTGCTATTTCAGCTTCTATCAAGTGGTATTATTGTAATGAATTAAACGTGTATCTGTATAAATGTTCTCTTCATGCATTTCTCATAACGTTTTGGATTGCATTTTTGTGGTATTCATGTCATCGGGTGCAAATTGAGTATAATTTAATTTCTTTGAATGTTTGTGTTATTCGAAAAAGTAAATCAGCTGCCAATTGTACGAGCTTTGGTAATTGACATCCGTGAAAGTTGACTATCGTTGAGTTATTTATTTCTAATGAAATTATATTCGAAAATTGTATTTTACAGTACTCACGTGAGTAATCGTGTTAAGTAACGTTAAAGCGACACTTCGCTGGTTTAAACACTTGGGCAATGAGCGACCTCGGATACCCACAATTTATTCGATCGCTAGGTCATCTCGGTTTTCAAAATGTATGTGTACCTTACGTATAATGTTATGTTGTTACAGGATGTCAGCTACTCCGATGTATTATCATATGCAAAACGACCAATTGTCAGATTACTCTTCTAATAAAATAGAAAAAATGGACGAAAAAGAGGCTATACAACAAATTCAAAATGAACAGTCGGCGGCGGCCCCTCAGCCTTATCAGTTTCAAGGTCCGATGCCGCTGCAATTGAAATATGCTTTTCGTCCGGGTCAAAAACCCTCCTTTCCTGCCGTCGGTGATCCCGATTTTGACGGACGCCGGTTACGAAGAACAACTATGAGAAAGACGGTGGATTATAATGCTGCCATTATTAGAGAATTAGAAGTAATTTGATTTTTAAAGTATTACTTGACCGATAATAGTGGAAAGTAGTGCATGTTGTGGTGAGGGTATAAGTCAGTTTATTTTGGTATTAAGCTTTTTTATTCCATGTAAATTTATCAACTGAGATGATAGTGTAAAGTTCAGTGGCGTGTTTCTGTAAAGTGCTAACTTTTTTCTTCTTTTTTTTTTTCGAAGTTATTTACTTCATGTTGATAGTAATATTTACGTAATATCTCAAATTTTCAGTGTGGCAGGGCCCCAAAGGAAATTTTTCGCTAAAGATCTGCCGGCCCGTCGAGCTTGTGTTTTAGTGAAAGACATCATTGTACGTGCAGAGTTTATGTTCTGCTTCGTGTTATTTGGTCTAACAAAAAAAAATAAAAAAATACATGCATATAAATAAATACGAACATTTACAAATCGTAGTTCAACTACTAAGAATCGGATACGAATTTGTTTTACATTTTTAATGTATTATTTGAATTGTCAATTGTATTTTTGTAAATAAATGAACAAAACTACGAAATCTTCGCCGGAAAATCCTCTCAAATGGTACTTGTAGTGGAAAAACAACATTCACGTTTTTCACTTTGCGAGTCGATTGCCCACATATTTTTAAAATGCATAATTCTAGCGGTGAACTATGTCAAGAATTTTACAAAACGAGTACTTATACGTGAAGGGAACAGAATGCATGATTCTTTTTTTCGTTGTATTACTTTTTCTTCTCTTTCTATCTTTTGATGAACGTGATTAACTTTCGATTACATCCCTCATTTATCATTTTTTCTCGCATTTTTTTCGGATTATTAAATCTTACGAGAAAAAATTCCTTCAAGTTTCATTTTTTTTTCAAATTTATAAAATTAGCTTGAGAAGTGTTTGAATAAAACGTGTTATGGCTCTTAATTTTTCCCCATTTCGTTACATTTTTTTTTTTTTTTTTTTTTGTATCTCCCAATGTTTCTTGTTGTCCTCAAATCAATAACAAGTTACCAAATTCTTACGAAATGTTCTACTTTTTTTATCTTGATTTTCATTAGGTTTCTAGTATTGTTTTTTCGTACTTCTGTATGATAAAAAAATTTCCTCCAAGTGATTATCTCTTATTTTAGTGCGAGGAATCAAGATGTTTTGAATCATATACTGTCCTCATTCATTCTCTTTGTTTTTTCAAAACTAAATAAATTTTTTTTAGTTTTCTAATTATCTATTTTTGTGGCCATGTTTCTTTTCCATGATCTTGATAAATATCTACGGAATTTAAGACCAAGATGTTGAGTTGAATTGGAATGAATTTTAATCCTTTTATTCTTCATTCATTTCCTTTCGTTTTTCCATGTTCTCTTGCATTCTTTCTTTGCATTATATTTTTTTCTGGACGATTTCTGGAACTTTTAGGGAACGTATCTTTCTCGACGTATGATTTTCATGTGTGTGTGTATTTTTTGCGTTAAAATTTATTTCATTTATAATAAAAATTCACTTAGTTTCATCTCCCTACACAGTGTTCAAAAATTTTGTTCGTAACCATGTTATTGTGATGTTATTTATTATCATCACCTTATAATTGGTTAACTGCTGAGCTGTTTTTCGTCTTATTTTATGTCCTGTAATAGAAAATTATTAGATTAGTTATCTTCTTGTGTTGTTGGTACTTTCGGTCAAATTTAAGTTGACGAATAAATATTTCTCCTGTGAGATTGTTTATTCTAATAGTTTAGCTTTGAAAAGAACTAGTACCTGGACTATTGACATATAACTTTAAATGAGAAGGTAAAGTAGTTACTATTTCAAAAATTTTCTCGTCTATACGTGCAATTTTTCGATGTTTATGAGACAATTTTATCAATTTTTTTTGTTCACTTGAAAGTTACCATTGAAAATAGAATTCTTATCTTTACATTTTTTAAATCGCAGTACACTTTTTTGACTGTATGTTAATGTTTTCGAAGAATTATTGTTGAAAACAATGATGTGCGTATGGGGATTTTTTTCATTTTATTTGTTCTTTTTATGAAATCTTAAGACTTATCGGTTCGTTTTGTTTAGAAGTTTATTTTTTTGAAGTTGAGAAATTGTCTCTCTTAAAGTACTAAAGATATAGAATTTTGTTGGTGAAAAACTTACATTGTATTCCTATTCTGTCCTCCCTTTCGTTTCTCATTTCGTAGGTAATTTATAGAAGGAGCTAAGTTTGACTTTATTATAAAAAGCTAGTCTTACCCGACTCCTCTTTGCTTTCATAATGCCTGTGTACAATAAACATTGTAGATTGAATTTCGTAAAAAATTAGTAAAGATGAGAAGTGGAAGACTTTTATATTCCATGACCTATGTACGACTTCACAATGTTTTTTTTCTTTATTATTTTATTATAGAATCGTCTATGGCAACGTGACTTCCGTGACCGAGAACATTTGCAGCCGGACTGCCTATACGTTCCACACGTTCTTCCTCCACCCAGTTACCCAGAAAATCCATTCAACGCTGTGACTACTAGATTCGTTAAAACCGCCACTAATAAGGTCAGGTGTCCGGTATTTTGTTTGGCTTGGACCCCGGAAGGCCGTAGGTTAATTACTGGCACATCAAGTGGCGAATTTACCCTTTGGAATGGGCTAACTTTCAATTTTGAAACTATTTTACAAGTACGATCAACGATTCGTTGTGTTTGAGATGTGGCCGGCCATCTAATAACAATATATCAACATGTGTTCGTTAGGCTCACGATTGTCCTGTAAGGACGATGGTATGGTCGAATAACGAATTATGGATGCTGACTGGTGATCATTCTGGATACATAAAGTATTGGCAATCCAATATGAATAATGTGAAGATGTACCAAGGACATAGAGAAGCTGTGAGAGGTGTTAGGTTAGTTCTAAGCGATAATTAGCATTTATGTATCATGTTATTTGCTGAAACTAGATTCGATGGCGGTGATTATGTAATTATCGTTTTATATTAATCTGTCTTACAGTTTCAGTCCGACTGATAATAAATTTGTATCATGTTCTGACGACGGCACAGTCAGATTATGGGATTTTGTCACATGTAATGAAGAAAGAATATTCAGAGGTATTAATTTGTATCTTTTTAAGAACACTTGGTGACTAGTTCTACATGATATTTATCTTTATTTCAAGGTCATGGAGCTGATGTTAAATGCGTTCATTGGCACCCTTATAAAAGTCTTGTAGCATCAGGTAGCAAAGACAATCAACAACCAGTGAAATTATGGGATCCGAGATCGGGTAAATCGATGGCAACAATGTGAGTATCTTAAGAAAGTTCGTAGGTAGTTGCCAGAAGTCAATCGTTCATTTAATGTGTTAATTTGAAGAACTGGACAACCAGCGATATCGAACTCAAATATGTTCTCATAGAATGGAAACTCATTAAAAATTAGGAAAAGTAACTTTTAAGTTACGTTTCCTAATTTATAATGCAAGCAATTAACGCTAAAAGCGAATTTATTAAATCAAAAGAAACTCATTAAGTTTCGATAAAAATTTATATTCTCGATAACTTATGTTTCAAGTTTCAATGTGTTTTTTAGCCTGATTTTCTGTATCATATTATCAATGAAAATCACGCGATTACAGTCTATCGACCTACGGAGGATGAGGGGTGGGCGATATCAACAAAATCCATTTTGGGGTCCTAGAAAGCTATTACGACCATTTTTGGCCATGCCATATATTTGTTTTAATTTTTTTATATTTTCCCTAAACGCTATAATCATTTACTCTGCTTGGTACTCACCAAACCCGCTCCAATTCGATTAATCGGCTCAGTTCGATGGTGGATTAGATACGTAAGCGTGGAAATGACCTCGGATTAAAATTCAGTTAAGCCTACAGCTGGGAGAGGGGCTGCTGAGGGGCCAAAAGTGCAAAAATTGTTCCCTTTTAAGGCAATTGATAGAGATCTGAATTTGTTTAACATATCCAAAAATCAATCTCCTAGGTCAATTAGGTGGGGAGATATAAAGTTTTGGCCTTGAAAAGGGACTGTACCTCCCCCCTTTCCCCACCAAATTCATTCAGGAAATTGAAATTTGATATTAGCCCTACATATGCTTTTTGATGGCTTCGACTTTTCAACCTCATTGAACAACAACCTCACAGTTCTTACAATGTGGTTTTTGGCACGTTAATCGTTTACTCTGTTGAATACGGACCAAAATCTCTCCAATTCGATCGATCGGCTCACTTTGGCGGCAGATTAGATATATATGAGTGGGGATGACCTCTGGTCAAAATTCAGATATGCTCAAATTGAGGGAGGGGGTAAGCCAATCAATACTAACCTCTTACTAGGAGGAGAGATATGAGGGGTTTTCCCCTTTTTGATCTTGAAAAAGAGCTGTTCCTCTCCTATATCCCACCAAATTGAGCTAAGAAGTTGAAATTTGATATTAGTAGGGGCCTTAGATGTACTTTTTTCCGATTTCGACTTTTGAACTCCATTGCACTCTCTCACAGCCCCAAAAATGTGGGTTTTTTGTCGTTTTTTCTTAATTTTTGAGTTTGTTTCTCGTGTAACTCCCTTCTAAATTGAGCTAGGCAGTTGAAATTTGGTGTGTACATTTAGTAGGGGCCCTAGATTTGCATTTTCGGGTTCTCGAATTTTCAGCCTCATTGCACTCCCTCTCAGTTCTGATAATGTGGTTTTTTAATCGTGTTTTCTCATTTTTTGAGTTTGTTCCCCGCATAATTCCTCTTCCATGAGTTGGGAAGTTGAAATTTGGTATGCCGCCTACATGTGCCTTTTTTGTGGTTTCGACCGCTTATTACTGATTGGGGCGATGTTTTTTTCCAATTCACATGATTATAATATCTCACGAAAATCAGGCTGAAAAAACATCGCGAAGCGACTTGTATGTTGTTAATTTTAGCTTCAAAAATTTTTAAAACAATCATAAGATCCAAAAAAAATATTGTTAGTTCATCCAAAAACGATTACGAGTGCATGATTCAAAATTAATCTACTTAAAATTGATTTATACCGATTTAATAATGTATACAGTATGTCAGAAAAATATAGCAACATTGACGGAGGTGGAGCAGTATTAAAAATAATTCCCTGGGCGGTTTCATTCGAAATTAATACTTTATAATTTACACTACGTATTTTATAATCATTTAAAAAGTAGTTTGAGTGCTTAAAACGAAATATATGGGCCAGGTTCGGTTTAACTTCGTACAAGCAAAGTAATTAGAATTGCAAATATTTAATCCCCTATGAAAACCACTTAAATAAATGATTGACTACCGAAGCGATAGATCAATTGAGATTATCATACTTCATTAAACTTTGTATTCGATTAATATACATCTCTATTTTTTCAGTCACGCTCACAAAGCTACTGTGATGGACATAAAATGGAACCAAAACGGTAACTGGGTAGCAACAGCGTCTCGAGATCACCTGATAAAATTATACGATATAAGGAACCTTAATACAGACTTGCAAACATTCCGCGGTCATAAAAAAGAAACTAGCGTTGTTGCTTGGCATCCACAACATGAAGGATTAATGTGCAGCGGAGGTTCAGATGGATCGATATTATTTTGGCATGTTGGGTTAGTAGAAAATTAAACCGGTTAGAAAAAACCAACAATTTCAATGCGTTCACGTGTGCGTCCATTTGATTACAGAACTCCAAAAGAAGTAGCTGCTATCGATCAAGCCCATGACAGTATTGTTTGGGCTTTGGCATGGCATCCTTTAGGACATATATTGTGTTCCGGTTCGAACGATCATTCGTGCAAATTTTGGACACGTAATCATCCAGGAGATCCGATGCGTGACAAATATAATCTGAATACATTCCCTGCCAGTATATTAGGGTTTGAAGAGTATGAAGATGGTAAGCTCGTCTTTTAGTGTGAAAAATTTACGCTAGCTGACATATATAGTTGTTTAATATCACTTGATAATCGGTTTCAATGATATTTATGCATTATTTTCTTTTTCGAATAGAATCCGGTACTGTACGTATTCCTGGTATGGGTCCTGAAGATAAAGTCGATATATCTAAGTTACCAGAGAATATCATGTCCTCGATTCCTGGTCTGGACAGTGGTATTTTCAAAGATAAAAATAAACCGCAGAAGAAAGTAAGTTTACGTATTCTCATTGTATGTGAATAACCTTTCTGTTATTTTTCTTTCTTTAGTATACTTGCCTAAACTTTGTGGTTATTTTTACAGGTACCTTATGCTAAACCTATTCCTAAGAATTTCCAAGCTCAATGGAACGAACAAAGATCGTCCAAAGATATTATGAGTAAGTATTTGAAGGTGTATTTTGATAGATCTTTATTTACTAATAAAAGTATGGTATGTGATTTATTTGAATAATTTTTTTTTTTTGCTGTTTCAGATGTCGATGAATCTTTCTTGCCAGATGCGAAAATGCTGGCCAATAAATTATTCGAAAGTGCTCCCGGGGCTGTTAACGTTAAAGATTTAAAAGTAGATATGGTGTACATTTATGGAAGAGTTATTCCAGTTTCAGGTATTCACATGGATAAGAGATTTCAGCAATATTATGTATTCGCACGATAGAAAATATTTTTCTGATATTTAATGTTTTCTTACAATTTGCAGAAGGTTCCGAAATCGAAAGGAATTTATTCGAAGGCCGTGATAGATTAGTCGATTATGTAAATAATGGTTGCGTTCCTGAATTAAACGATGTGATACCTCATACCGATCCGTCAGAATTACCAAGACGTTTGAGAGCTCTTAGTCTGTTTAAAACACGAGGAAGACAGGTGGGTAATTCGTGTGGAAATTTTTCATTTTTGATGATCATTTTGAATATTTTTTGTAACGATGTAGTTTGCAATGTAATTTTTTTCAAATTTGCATTTTCAAAATTTATACATTTAAAAAAAATTTTTTCAACTTCTTAGCAACATAATTTGATACTTTTAATTTTATAGTTTATTTCTAAGTAGAGACAGAGAGAGTGGAGTGTTTGAAAAAAAGTACGCGTTCTCATTTATAAGCAAATCATAGATATGTTGAAACATCGTATTTCAGGCTCCTAAAATCAAGGCTTAGCTTACTTAAATCGCTGGCCAAAGAATCTGCGGTATTATTTTATATGGAAGGCGAAAGTGCTTTTGTCTTGGACCAGTTGTCGTTTTTACGGCGAACAATATGCAATTTTATTAACATTGGAAACCTGTAGGTCGTACGTTCACCAACAAACTAAACCTAAACTAGGTCGAATGTGTAGGTTAGGAAGACTGGTAAGGAAAAAGGTGAATTTTTCTCTAAAATTGCATTTTTTTTTTTGTTGCAGATTCTGCATTTAATGAAAAAACCAGAAAAGAAACCGATAAAACGATCAAGTAAGTTGGGAGGACATTGTTTCATCATCTTTGCCTTCATCGAAAATGAAAAATAATCATTGCATAATTTTTTTTGTTATTTTTCGCCGATTAGGGGATTCCTCGTCTTCAGTACCTAGCAAAAGATGGCGTTCTGATAAATACGGAAGCAGTGGTGTGGGAGGAGGATCGGATTATCGTAATTCGGGCGGTAATTCGTACTCGAACAAAGATTACTCATATAACGATTCAACCGATTACAGATTACACCAGTCCACCGGTGGTTCCAGTTCTGGAAAAGATTCAAGTCGCGGAAACCACTCGAAAAACGATCCAGATTACGACGATTACGATAACCATCAGTACGACTACGACGATGGCGATAACTACTCGAATGACCGATCCAGTTCGGGTAGACATTACTCGAGAGATTCGTGGAAAGAAGATAACGGCGGCAATGATGGATACCAGGGACGATATTCAAACTCAGATCGAAGATCGTGGAGTAAAGGACCTCGAGGTAACGATTACTCGGATAGCGGGAGTTCATCGAGAGGTCGTGGAAGTTACCGTCAAGATAGCCAGAATCAGTCTAGTCATTCGGATTCGGGCGGTAAAAGGGGTTCCAGAGATCAATCCGACTACGGCGGAGGATATCAGAACGATTCGCGTGGTGGTAGGTTCGATAAATCGTCATCTAGAAGTCGAAGAGGATCCGGATACTCCAGAAGACCGTTTGGAAATAGTAGTAGATCTTCCGGTCCTGGCAGTGGTTCCGAATCTTCGTACCAAGACCGTGGTGGACGAGGTGGTTCCAGATTCTCTAATCAAAACGACCGATATGACGATAAAGATGACGATTACTACGATCGAGGAAGTAACAACGCCTCCAGTGGTAATCGAGACAAGGACGATTATTATGATAAATGGAATGATGACAGTCGAGACGACTATTACGATTCGAGGTACGACGGCGGTAGCGGAAATAACGACGATTATTATGATGAGTATCAAGATGATAATTCGTCCGGATATGGTGGCGGTAGCAGTTCCAGGGGAGGCAGATATCAAAGTAGAGGACGCGGCGAAAACTCCAGAGGAAGAAGAAATTCATACGGTAGAGGAGGCACGTCATGGAGAGGGCAAAGAGGTAGTAAAGATTTACCTCCAAGGAGATCACGTGGTAGAGGTCCAAGGAGAGGAATGTGAACGTGCAGCGATATCGATTTTATTGTTTGGGAAAATATAAATGAAGTTTTTAGCATCATAATACACCAATCCTGCCACTGCGAAGTCCTTTATCTATGTTTTGTTACCTTTAATTTTTCTTTCATTCTTTGACGGAGGGTTGTAAAATGATTAATTTGTGAGCTAGATGAATTTTATGGCTGTAAAAACGATACTTATTAATGAAGAATTCGTGAGAAATAGCTCAAAGTTTGTAGTTTTATGTAAGTTTTGTTATTTGTGTACAGAAATATTTAAATTTGGGAGCTTATCTACGAAAACTAAAGGTATCGTTTGCCCAGAAGTACTTATTTCTGCCTAACAGAAGTCTCCTTACCGCTGTTGGACCTTGGAAGAGCTATGGTAGATCATGATTCAGTTATTTCAGCTCACTTGAGCCAGCGACATAAGTTTAATCATTTTGTAAAATAGCTTTGTATATAAAGCGCGGTAGGTTTATACATGCATGGATATTTTATTTTCTAAATATACGTAGATATACTTTTTTATTTATTGAACCAAGTGATTGTTTATAAAGTTTGTAAGTATATGCGATGTAATTTTTTTTAAATTCTTCATCTTTTGTGACGAATTTGTTTCTTATACTTATCGATGTATTTACACACGCGTTATTTAATTTATTGTCCTTTGTTTTCTCATTCTTTTTCTGGCGGTTTTTAATTTTGATTATTATTTTTAAAGCGACGATGTACCTTTATTATCTTGAAGAAATAAATGACATGTAATTTTAAAATTATGGGATGCATTCCCATGAAGAGAAAGTTTGCTCAGAGGTGCTGAAAGGAAAAATGATGGTATTTACATTCAGTATCATCAATTACATAATTGGGACAAATGGATATTCAAATTTTATATTGGTAAAAGATTGTAAAATTGCACTTTTGCAAAATAATACCTATCACTTATGTCTTATCTGCGATAAAACACACTCTCCCCCTTGTTCGATCTACTTTCTTGAAGAGCGTGATAAGTATTTTTTTTGCCCAGTTTTAAAAAAATGTTATGAAATAAAGAGTCAAGTTATAACATTTTTCCTATGCTTTGTTCATTTTCTAAAAAATCTGTTGAGAAATTCTTTCATTTTAGCAATGATGCAAAGAAAATAAATAATACGATTGAAGAAGTTTAGAATTTTACTCAGTTTAGTATTGTAATGATGAATACTTATTATCAGGAGCAGTGCACCGAAAAGAATAACATCTTATTTTGATGACATTGAATTGTGTCAAAAAGTCTAGATAACTGCATATGATACTTATTACTTGCAATGCACGTGAGCAATGTGCAGCGTTATCGCCGAGTAATTATTATAATTACTCGAACTACACGGTGCATTTTAAGTTTTATCAAGTTCACGTACTCGTCATAAGTAAATTGCATAGAATACTTATAAATTCGTATGGCAGCAACAGGTCTCATTCACTTGCTACCGAATTACAGATACCATAGAAAAATGTCTATATTTAATGAATAATAAGCAGTTGACTGTTTTAATTTTTTTTTTTTTTTAGTAGAAAGATGTTAACATGTAATGGAAGTCGGTGAATGACGATGATGATTCCTTCGACCATGAATGTGAACTTCGATCCGGTATAATTATTAACATGAAGATACGTGGATTATAATATAGGCCTACCTAGCGACATACGTAATTATAAGGCAACAATAAGATTAACATTCATAAAAAACTTCCTGAAAAATGCGATATTTTTTACTGAGCGATGAAAACTGATAAGGTGGGTTGGTGGGTCACTCGAGCTAAAAGTAAACGAGTTTGTTCCGATGGTTTGTTCTTATGAGGGATAGATCGGATGTCCTATACCTTTAAACAATGAATTATATGAAGTGACAAAACCAGTGACTTTGTCCCAAGAGCTAACTGTGTACTCGATGGCTTGAAAACGATATTATACTCATGAATCGAAAACAACTGCTTTGTAAATGATGAAAATTGAGAGTAGATGAAGGCCTATGCTTTTATTTCACTTATTCTCGAAATAGCGGCGTATCATTGCACAAAGCTGTTCCTGACAAACTGTATGAGGATTTTCATTGTTCTGCGAAAGGAATCAAAGTTTAATCAAAACTGTAATGCAAAATCAAAAAATTTATCGTCTTTGTGAACTTTTAAAAACTAACGCAAGTCAAAAACGTTTCAACATTTGTCAAATTCCATTAAGATTCAATACTTTTGAGACTAATCATATAAAATTTTAATTGCTCCATCATTGTTTACTTTGATTCCCTTTATTATTTTAAATAAAAAGAAAAATTTTAATGACTGAAATATTGTGGAACATTACTCGCGTTAAGCTTTTTTGCAAAATTGTTTTACATTGAATTAAATTTATTTGTTTTCAGTTGACACTAAAATTAAACGAAGATAAAGCGCTGTATGTTTCGATATCTACATATACCCATCTCATGTTAAATTTGAAAAATACATTGGGAGATCATCATTGTTTTTGCTTGCAACATTCAATTAGAAAAGCAAAATACCTAGGTACATTGTGGATAGCCCTTATTAATCCAAAATCGAAGAATGAAATTCAATCATTGTTTTTCGTGAACATGTACTTTGAGTTCAGTCATTAGCATTACCAAACAACATTGCATTTCCAATTGAGCACATTATTAGGTGCCGCTAATCAAGCTACTATAATTTATTAATAATTGTTCATCTGTTTCCGATAACAATTTGCCGATATGATGAATTGTTGAGATGTTGATATTATCTTAATTGATCAATTTATATCATTTTGAAAAAATAATGTAAAATAATTCATCTATATACTGCTTGTTTAATGAAATTACGCATGTATTATGCATTTATGCATACGTAATACTTCCAATAATTTAATTGCGATTATTTATTTTAAAGATTTACTTATAGCGTCTGTTGAAAAAGGCATTTTTTATTTTGATTTCTAGTTTTTACGAAGAAAAAGGCCATAGGTAAATCCGAAATTGGTAAATTATTGAAAAAATATGGTTAGTTTCGTTCATTAGTTCGCTTTTCGAACAAAAACAAAGATACGCCATTTTGTTTACTCGAGATTGAGACTGATATGGAGTGGTCAATCTTAACATAGTTAACAAATTGATTTGATGAATAATTGAAGTTGAGTGTTATTTTCATTTTATTTAACGGTATAATTACTGATTTTATTTTGTATGAATTCGGATTTGATGTAAGTACGCACCGTTTTGTAATCTTTCCTCATATAAATTGCTTCATTTTGGTACTTATGGCAGAAGATCAGTTTGAATACAGTCACCTTATTATCCTTTCACGAGCAACTCAACATAAATGTATGTATTCGAATGTACAGTATACTGTGAAGAAAATGCTCTATTTACGTGGTAAGTCAAATACATACTACTATCTACAGAAGTACCTGCATTTTGATTTTTTGATGCAATAGGAAATAATAATTGTAAAATATGATTCATACCGCATTTCGGAGAACGCTACAGGTGTTCCTTGGCAGCATGCGCCATAACGTTTTTTTGATATTAAATATAATTCTGGTAAGAGTTTGTAATTTCAGCTGTGGCAGATACGTTCTTTGCAGATAAATTTAAATGTGTATGTAAGTAATTTTATTTTTCTGTAATTTTTTCTTTTCACAGATAACGGTAATTATATTATCAGTACTAATCCGGAAATCATGTCGTTTTTCAGAAACACTACTTATATCAACATTACTTGTTCATGAGATGTAAAGAGCAGATGACAGCTGTAGTGCTGCAGATATGCAATGATTTTTTCCAGTAAGTAATATTTAGCCATGTACATTAAAAGAGCTTTCGTAGGGTCATGAACGTTATTGAAGTAGTAAAGAGATTTTCGAAAGTATGAATACCTATTTAACCGTCGAATTACGACTCAAAAGTCGAAATTCTTTCAACTTTGTGCAAATGTATAGTCATCATTTATAACACTTTTCTCCGCATTCAATTATTCAAAATCACGTGTTTGTTCATTTGTATTGTTTTATATAAAAATTATAAAGTATGCTTCGCGTCAAGGCGCAAGGTCGAAAATGGTAACAAAGCGTCGAGCTCTTTTTAGATACGTAAACATTATAGTTTTGTATATTGAAATGCCTGCGAACATAATGAAGGATTTGTCCACAGGTTTGTAATTTTGCTTTCATTTTGGTATAATTGTTTGATCATTACAGATTCAAAATACTTTTGTATTGTGTTAAGAATAGAAATCTTTGGATACATTTACATCGATTATGTTACCAGGTAAAATCAAGTATTCAACTATGTACCTATAGTTTTTTTATATTCTAATTATTTGGATGTATCCGAGTGATTAATTAAAGTGTTTATTAATATGAAGTTGTATTAATTTATTAGGTGTAGCTGGTTGTTCGTTATAATCTCCGAAACTCTATATCTATTCTGGATTGGAAAACAATAAACAGACTGGTAAGTTTAGCGCTGATTATTTACTGATGGGATATTCCAATCGCTCTGATTAATTTTAATTGAGATTCATAAATCTTTTTGTTTTGTTTTTTTCTCCAACTAAATACTATTTATGACAAGTATTCCCCGATAATTATAAACCACACCGAATTACAGTAATTATGAAACGCACTGTATGAAGTTATTGACTTCAAACTACGTAATAATCGTAGGTTCATGTTTTGTTTTATTATTTTTTTTATCATTATTTCAAGTATAAAAATTCTAAAATATACGTTAGCTGGACTACCTTGGTTGTACTTTTCCGGTATCAAGAAGTATATAATGTGCTTACTCAAGTAATCATCGCATTTTGTGGTCGAGTTTCAATATACAGATACTTATAATGTTATCTGTGTCTTGTACATTTATACAGTAACGGTTGATATTGTGGCTAGAGAAAGAATTCAACGTATATATATATTTTTTAAATTGAACCCAACGTATTTTTGGCACAACACTTTTTTTACTTTCAGTCTGTGGACGATAGTTTTGTCTCATATTATAAAGTTAATGAGGTAATTCAAGTTATGAAGTATAAATTAAAAGACTAGGATAATAATCTCATTGAATGAGAAAACCGGTTAATATTTCTCTGTTTAGGTGAGCTTTCTGATGAAGGAGCGGTGTATTGAGGATTTTTATTTTTTTATTTCGGACCTTGAATAATTCTGGAATAATTTTACTTGATCCTTCGTGTATTTTATTGAACTAAACTTGTTTTGATAGAAAGAGAAAATGAAATGAAAAAAAAAAACAGATTTTTGTGATATATTATAATTACGAGAATTGAAAAAAAAGCATCGCGAATTCGAAATCAGTATTAAGGGTAAGAAGAGCTCAATGGGGCTAAAATGTCGAAACCTCCCAAAGGCACATCTAGAAGCCGTACTGAATGTACATACCGAATTTCAACTTTCTGGCTTAATTTGGTGGGGAGATAGGGGAACAACAGCCTTTTTTCAAGATCAAAAAGGGGCAAAACCTTCATATATTCTTTCGTAGGTTGATTTTTGGATATGTTATACAACTTTGGATTCTCTATTGATTGGTTTAAAAAGTAACAATTTTTGCGTTTTTAACCCTTCAACCGCCTCCTCTAAATTGGGTCATAACTGAATTTTGACCTAAGGTAATTTCCAATCTTAAGCTTATGTAACGAAGCCGATTCACCGAATTGAAGCGATTTTAGTCCGTATCGAGAATAGTAAATGATTTTTGTGTTCGGGGAGAAAAAATTATAAAAATAAATTAATGTCTGACATGGTCAAAAAATTGGTCTGAATAGCTTTCTGTGACCCCAAAACGGTTTTGTTGATATCCCCTCCCCTCATCTGCTGTAGGTCGATAGACTGTAATAACCTAGTTTTCATTGGCAATATGACAAGAAAATCAAGCTAATAATTTCTTTTAGTTATTTATCATTTTTATAGCAAATTCAAAACTTTAAGAGAGATTTAATTTAATTTCTTGATGAGAAGTAAAAATTACAACTTTGCTAGTACCTAATTCATTGATGTTGAATTGGATCTACTTCCTCTGAGAAAGCCAAATCACTTTACTTTAGCAAATTCGATTATTCTGAAGGAATTAGAGAACATTTTACGGATTATATCAGATTTTTTCGAGAATGAAATTAAGTTTTTGAAAATTTCATTTGTTCGTATGTTCCTGCTTTAGAGACTTGGAGTGTCTGGCAGATATATGTATTAACTTATTCCATTATTCACAGCCTTCGATCATTGTCATTCATGAATAGAGATTCAGTGAGAAAAGTTGCACAAAGATTGCAGATAGCGCAATAGTCTGGTGTCGACTGGTGATAATTTATTCTTCATGATTATTTAAAATTCATCTGTTTCGTGTTTTATCGTTGATAATGTATTTTGAATTTTTTCAGTAATTTTCTTTCAATGATTTTCAATTTATTCATGCTGAATATCAGATATATAGGTAATTACGAGCATTGTATGTAAACATGAAGTGCATGCATGTGTTTTTTGTGTTTGCGCTTTTTAGCGGACTTCGAACGTATTCAAGGACTCGTTTTTTTGTATTGACATTGTGATTTAACTTGAGTTGTATTTTTGAGATTTTTTTTCTGTTGTAGTAAAACAGCGAGAAGTAGAACTAAGATGAAACTTTCGTGTAGGTACTCACGAGTGTCTATCTACTTTCAATTTTGTTTTCTTTGTCGGAAAATTTTTCGTTAAATTGATTTGTATCCTAGAGTTTTGCGTGCATTACCACTGAATTTTATCATTTGAAACAAGAAATCATTCAAGTATGTACTTTCTGTGCTTATCGTTAGACCACACGGTGCAATGCTCGATAACGCCTTCGTAGACTTGCGTTAGGCAATCTATTGCCGCGTCATGTTCGAATAACTTTGTTTACCAACGCGATGGTGGAGGTCGTTGGTAAAGACTAAGGCTAGCGCTAGCGGTGTGTGGTGTAGTGCGGTTGTAATCACGTGAACAGGGAATGCACTTGTGTATCACGTGAAAATTACGTATAGTACGCTCTGTAATACACCAACACTCGACGAACGTACGGTGTACGTATAATTGATAGGTTGAAAATTATTTTTAAAAAGAAAACACTACGCGTAAATTTTTGAACTTAGCCGTTGATGTTGACGATGATTGTGACGACAGCATCATCGACACCTTCCCATCTGTGATGCACGCACATAATATGTATTATGTGTACCCATATCTATTGCATATGCGTTTGCAAAGTACGTGTGAAAGTATTTGCACAAAGTGAATTGGAAGCTTACAGCAAACATGTTGACAATAATTTTGTGGCTCTTTATCAATTGAAAGCTCGGCTCGGTTATTGATTCGTGTTAGGTTCTACTGTGTATGTTTTGAAACTGCTTAGTGTCAGTTTTTTGAATACCTACTTACCTACCATATATTTCCGTCGGAATGAATTATTTTTTTTTAAATCAAATTTTGTAAAAATAATGACCTTACGATTATTACATATGTATGTCTGGCTGAAACCTACGGCAGTGAATATGTGCGATATTCGTTTCGTGGTTTCTGCAAAAGCACGACGAATTGAATGGGAATTTGATTTTATGTGATAATGTCATTTCAAATACTAGATCCGTTTAGAGATCGACACACCAAATTTTTTAAATCGTTTAATGGAAGCGATAGAGGCTATATGTAAATCTTTTTTCGTGATCATATCTGCGAGTGTTTAGTTTCACTCTACCATATACATATAAAAGTGTCACCTTGCACGAAGAGTAGAGATAAGATAAGTATACTGTATGCAGGGTGAGTCACCCTGACTGATGCTGGGTAGTTTTTACGTACACGTTATTATACCCTATCTCTATTATACAATTCTTATTCAATTTGTAACAGCGGGCAAATAAATACAGTTAATAAGTAGGTACATCTACATACCTACATATACATGTATGTAGTTCGGTGATCGTCATTTTTCTTGACTTAACTTTCAGTTTAAACGTTTGGTCCTTCGAAAGATGGCTGAATGGTTTACAGTTATTCTATTCGAAATCAATCCATTACGTATTTTAGTAGCGCCATTCTATCAGTGGGGAATTACTGTGATTAAAAATAAAATTATGTAGAAAAGACAAAGAAGGGGTACAGAAAGGCAAAATGTTGAAAAATTGTTTGTTTTTGAATAAATTGACAGAAGATCAAAAGTTGTGTAACATATGTTAAAATTAGCCTTTTAAAACGATCAATAGGGAAGATATAGGAGGATTCGTCTTTTTTCGACCTTGAGAAAAGTTAATTCCTCGTCTCGTACCTGCCCTTCAAATTAAACAAGAGAGCTGAAATTTGGTATGTAGATTCAGTAGAAGGTTTTTATATGCCTTTAGAGGGCTTGGATTTCTTGAGTCCCATTGCACTTCTGTTCAGTCAGTGGCGAACTTACACAAAATGGGCCGAATGAACCTAAAAGCTATATAACTACGGCCTTACGGTGGTGCCATTGTACCAGGGATCGTGTTAAGACAGACTGCGCCCAGTTATCTGGGTTCGTACACTAATGGACAGAATTTTTTCCCCCGGTTTTTTGGCGTTTTTTCATGAATCACCAATTCAAACGATTCTGATTCGGATTATTCTGAGTTGTGTTTGACTAATATTTTCAGTGAATACATACCAGAAAGATTTTCCTTCAAATTTTTTCATTTTTTTCCTATCGACCTGTAATTTGATATTTGAATGATTTTGAATTGTGCTTAGCTGCTGTTTCCAATAAATTAAACACATAAGTAATTTAGTACCTATCTAAGAAAAATTGTTATTATGACTTTTGGAATTTTTTTTTCTGTATGCCACGCATTTATAATATTCTGAGTTGTGTATAAACATATTATTTCAAGTGTACACAAAATAAATTAGGATAATTTTTACTTTTAATTTTTGGTTTTGATTTTTTGTTTTTATTTTTGTTTTTTCACGAATTCCTTAATTTATTTGAACTTTTTTGTGTTGGATTTAGCTGTTATTTCGAATGAACACTGAACAGAAAAAAATTTTCTTACAATTTTTATTCAAATGCACGTGTTACAGAAGAACGATGTGTGTGTAAAATTTTAGAAAAAGTGAACTGAAAATTTTAGACCTTTGAAGATTATAGGAAAAAAATCTACGGTAGAGTTGAGTTTTAGGGTAGATCTAAATTGCAATACGATAAAAATTTTAGGCCTCCAAATCAATTTTTTCATTTTACCAAACTGTCTCCAAATTCAAAAATCGAAAAAAAATTTTTTTGAATAACGTTTTTAAAAATTGAATTATTATGCATATTTATATTCAAAAATATCATTGAAGAGAAGTTTTCGTCATCATTCATCCGATTCTCAATGGATATCTCAATATTTAAAAAAAGTTACTATAAATGGTTGAAAAAGTGGAAAAAATTGAAAAATTGCTACTGACCAAAATCGCTCCAATTTGGTCAATCGCCTCAATTTGGCGGCGGATTTGATATGTATGAGCAGGGATGATTTTGGACAGAAATTCAGTTTTGCCTCATTTTGGAGGAGGGGGTGCTGAGGAGACAAAAACACAAACATTGTTTATTTTTGAGTCAATCGATACAGAATCTAAAATTATATAACATCAAAAATCAACCTCCTAGATCAATTAGGAAGGGAGATATGAGGATTTTTTCCTTTTTTGGCCTGGAAAAAAAGCTGTTTCTCCCCTATTTTCCCACCAAAATGAGCTGCAAAGTTGAAATTTGGTATGTACATTCAGTAGGGGCCCCAGATGTGCCTTTTGAGTAGTTTAGACTTTTCAGCTCCATTGGACCCTCTCACAGCCCTAGAAATGTGGTTTCTTAGTCAGGTTTTCTTATTTTTTTCATTTTCTGAGTTTGCATAACTCTGCTCCAAGTAGAACTAAGAAGCTGAAATTTGGTATATCTACAAATGCTTTTTCTCATTGATGGCGAATTTATATACCTGAAGTAAATATACATATTCTGCTTTTTATTATTTTAATAACAAATGAATTATGTCAATAAAAATTCTTCAGGTTTATTCGCGTATCGACTGAACAAATTATTTTTGCGTATGAACAGAGAAAAATAATTTCGTTGTAGGTACGTCGTAATGTGTTTTTTTTTTTTTTTTTTTTTTTTTTTTTTCAAAATTGACGCACTTATTTTAAAAAAA